>CAUYPK010103224.1:0-14277 GCA_963574355.1 Loris lydekkerianus
AGGTATTATGATCTCTCATGTCTGCTAAAAATGTGATTTCATGTTGTAAAGAAATACAGAAATGGACTAGACCGATTTTACTGGCCTAGTTGTACTCTACCGCAATATTCTAATCAAATGAATAAAAAATATTTCTTACCAGCCTCTTGACTTGAATTATTTTTCTTGGTGGTTGAATATCTAGTTGTAAGACCTTAAAAACCATCCTGAATATCTAATTTAGTTAGATACTGTGATCTGAAAGATCTGAAGATCTTGCCCTTCAGCACAAGATCACTTTGAATACTGATAAGTATTTTCATATGCAGTCACTGCACATCTACAATATGATTGCAAACTTAGGGAGCATTATTTGTAAACACAATTCTGTGTTCAAATTTTCTTTTATTTACTTTTGTTAAAAGAAATAAAAATAAAAATGAAGCCTGCTAAAATAAAGAACACATCTCCTCTTAGCTTTGGAGTATCCTTCTGCATTGCTACAGATTCTGCCATCTGAACTATTTCATCACTTAGGTCCACACCATGTTGTTATTTAGGGCTTTCCTACAGCCTTGGTAAATGTAATGAAGTTATATTATTGAAAAAGTAGAGATTTACAGGTTTCCTTATGTT
Source organism: Loris lydekkerianus (assembly GCA_963574355.1). Taxonomy (NCBI): domain Eukaryota; kingdom Metazoa; phylum Chordata; class Mammalia; order Primates; family Lorisidae; genus Loris; species Loris lydekkerianus. The sequence goes on from CAUYPK010103224.1 coordinate 616, forward strand.
CCATAGAATATATTTTATGTTAGGGATGAGCAACAGGATTTTTATAGGATGAAGAATTAATTATGATATTAAAACTTTGGCTCCAGTATCACACACACACACACACACACACACACCAACAACACAACATTATATTTTACTCCCTAGGTACCTTGGGCAACTAAAAGTTTTTCTTACTGCAGTTATTATGTGGAGTTTAGATGTCCCCTGCCATCAGCTTGACAAATTGGGAAAATAAACTCTGGAATGATCTGTGTTTAGATTAGGGCAAGGATTTTTAGTACAGAAAGTATATTGACAGGTTAGATATAGCCATCATTTGAGACAAGACTGTATATAGGGCCACTGTTCATATTAATAAATAAAAGAGTGATCTAAATCAGTGCTGCTTGATAGAACTTGCGTGATTCTGGAAGTGTTCTGTATCCACACTGTCTAATATGATTAGACATGTTCACACACAGCTGTTGAGCTCTTGAAATGTGGCTAGTGTACCTGAAAAAAGGAAATTTTAAATTTTGTTTAGTTTTAATTACTTTAAGCGGAAACAGATAATAGAAAATAGGGTGTCCTTTTACAGTTGCCTGGGGGTAGAGGTAACAGAATTAAATTATTTTGCACAGCAGGTCAAGTGTATAAAATAAAACTGCTAGTAGCGCGCTCTCTCTCCCCGCCTCTCTCTCCTCTCTCTCTGTCTCTCTCGGTCTCTCCTCTCTCTCTTCCCATCTCTCCCCCCTTCTTTCCTCTCTCTTTTCTCCCCTGTCTCTCTCATTTCTCTCCTCCTTGGTGCTGCTCTGCAGCATCCCTCCCTCGCCAATAAAAACCTTTCATACAAAAAAAAAAACCCAAACAAAAAAAAAAAAAACCTGTGAGTAGCTTGATTACGGCCCAGGTCAGGATTTCTTTCATTAATTCTACTCACATATCTACTTGAAAAATGTGAAGTACTTATTATTTATGTACTTACTATATTACACCATAGATGCTGAAGTAAAGAAGTTTTCTGTTGCTGAATTGAGCTCCAAATAAATGAAAACTTTTCAAGGTCATATCATATACGTGAAGCTGAGCAACTGAGGAGCAAACGGTCTGTGACTGTTACAGAACAGGACAGAACAGCAGGGCCCAGGAAGCCATCAGGGACCCTGCCTATGGCCAGGGAAAGAGGACCAAGCCAGGAAACCTAATTAATTTTTATATAACTAATCAGTTTGAAGAAATAATATGTGGTTAAAAGAAGATAGAGTTCAAAAAGCTGTAACAGAAACAAGGGCCAAAGCCAAGTAGAAATTATTGCAAATTTAGCACAGTGAACAGCTCATTCCAGGAAGCTGCTATTCAACCAGGGTAGGGTATTGTTCCACGTTACAGCTGAATGACAGTGACCTATAGGGAAAATTCATCTAGCAAGCCAATATGGGTCAGCGGAGGGATGGGCCTGCCAATCATTTTTCTTATGTGTTGTCCTGGCTGAATGGTAAGGGACGAAGGATTGAATTTATAATGTGAGTAGTAATTCTGCTATTATGCAGGTGGTTCTGAAACCAATCTAGCCTTGAAAAAAAAAAAATCTCAGCTAGATTCTGCATTTGCATACAGAATCTACAAAGGACTTTCCCTGGCTTCTTATTTTAGACTGAATCTCTGACCAAAAAAAAAAAGCTATAATGATTCTTTCCTAGATTCCAATGAGAGTTTAGAATTCATGAAAGAGTTGGGAGAGAGTCATCTTCTGTTTTGTTCTTTGTAATTTTCTAAACTCAAAGGGAAGGAAAGACTGTAGCCAGATGTTCCTGAGCTTCGAACCTGATATAAAGCGATCTCTTGTTCCTAAAGGAGAAAGGAAGTGAAACAGAACAACAATAAAAACGCCACTATCTAGTTGTCTTGCTTTATAGGCTTAAACTGACACTTGATTAATTCCTTAAAGTCTTAACTTACTTTTAAAATGTCTATAACTTATTTTCAAAAAGTTAAGCTTTGTGGAATAATAGGAAGTAGTGTGTCCTTTGACACGTGGCTAGCAATGTAGATAACGAATGAGTTATTTTCTGAATGGCACAGTGGGACATGTACAAAGCAGACCTGCAGCTAATCTATAGCATTCTTTTCTTCTCCTTGTCATCTTCCTTTTCCTTTTTTATTACAAAAAGATTTTTATGATGAAGGTTCAGAATTCCCCCTTTTAGGAATCTTAAGAAAAATGACTCTTCTGAAAAAGTTCTTTCACACGTTTGCCACCTAACTGAATCTGAGGATTTTGACAACTATAAAGGTAGAAAAAGATTTTTTGTTTGTTTGTAAAATTCCTCCTTTCACCCTCGACAGCTGCTTAGGTGTATAGCTGCCTACTCTGCTAAGGAAGGTCCAAGAGGGAAGAAACTGCTGCTGCCTCTTCAGGTCCTATGATCAAAAAGTACCCCAACCCATGCAGCCAGGAAGTTCTTTGGGGAAAAACCAGTGGTGCATCTGGACTTTGCTGCCTTTGCTTTGGAAGCTCATTTTCTTTTGTCCTCCCTGCAGTGAAGCAGAACAGCTGCTGGCCACATTGGCAAAATATTTGAAGATTGTTATTTGCTTATCGGCTTCTCATTCTTAGGTTAAATAAATGGTGTTTCTTTGTCCTTCTCTTTGCGGCCAATTTTCTTATCATTTTGTGTTCCTTTAATCTCTTTGATTAGCCTCCTTGGGATTCCTTCCAAATCCTCTGTAGATGTTTTTACTTTGTAGGCCTAAACCTGAAGCTAGTAAGTACCCTTGTAAAAGCTTAACCTTTGCTGAGCCTAAAGGGATGATTATCCCATATTTCCTATCAGCATTGTACTGAAAATATTTTCATACAAATCTTGATTTTCAAATTATAGCATAATATGATAGGCTTGTCTTGAACTTGTAGGTTTCATAGGAGTTTGGGATTTTGCATCATGGACACTCAGTACCAGGCCTGCTTAACCTTTATCAGTTCAGAATGGCTTTACCTAAGGAAATCTGCCCTAGTGACTCTTTATTGTTGTACCTATTTGCCAGCTCCTATAATACCGTTTTCATTAAGAACTTTTGTCCAGTATTCCTATTTGTGCATCTGGTTTGTATAGGATTAAATTTTTGCACATTCCGTAGGTCATTTGTTCCTTTAACACACGTTTGTTAAACCCCTGTAATTCAGGCACTGCCTGTCCTACCATGTGAATTGTTAATGTATTGATAAATATTTTGGAATAACACTATAATCTTATTCAGCCCAAGGCAAGTGTCTATTGGCCCCAGACAAGGAATTATAGTTAATGAACTATGGAAAAAGTCCTCATTAGAAGGCGAGTCTTCAAAGACAGTATTAGGGTGATGTTCTGGTATATGGGTAGTCCTAGTCACTGAACTGAGCCTGCCGGAGCTTGTTAGAGTATTTGCTCCAGGGTGAAAGTGAAACATGAGTTATTATTTTTTGGATAACACCATTTAATAAGAGTTACAATGGGAATTAGCCTTTATTGTCCACTTACTAGTTAAAATGTGAGCCTCACTCTTGTATTCTGATAACTATGGGTGTCCCAAGGTTTACTAGTGTTCTATTCTCTCTGTTTCTTTGGTAATATGATCTTGGGTCACAGTTTAAATTATTTTTTGCCTTTCCGTTTATATTTTCTCTCTGCAAGCCACGGCTCTGTATGATAGGCTACTTCAAACACCGTTATCTGAAATGTGTTATATCCCAATTAGTACATTTTATTCTCTTCTGAATTTCTACAAGTTATGATGGCTGCATTGCCAAAGCTGACACATACATTCTTCACCTAAAATCTCATTCATTTTTAAAAAAATAACTCTGTTGCCCTTTTCTTCTGCTGTACCCTAATATTCACCTCCCTTGATGCCACCCTTCATGGATTCCTACTGCCCATTAGGGACAGGCTCCATTTCATCATATCACCCTGCTCCAAAACCTCTAGTAGTTGCCCATCATCTACAGGGTAAAGTCCCAACATCTTAGGTCTCACAAAACTGGGAACAAAACCAAGTCAGAATATTAAACATGATTATTCTAGAGTCTTGCTTTTACCACTGCTCCCACCTCCCTTCAATATCATCCAATTAATTCTGCCAAAGAATAGGCTTTGTCATTGAAACAGATGTGGTTCAGGTGTGATTTGTAAAAGAATCAGAGTGATACAGGTGTAGATATCACAGGACCCATTGAAATCATTGTTCAACTTGTTTGAACTTCATGGAAACGTAAGACTTTCATAAACTCCATAAGAGGCAACTATCTCTGAAAGCTAGGATAAGGAAATAGGGTACCCTTGATTAGTATCTGAACTGGAAAAAATTGATTCAGAAATAAGATGATCAGATAGAAGAGATTTTCAGTACAGGTGCCAATAAGGCCTAGAGAAGACAACATAAGTGAGCAAGAAGTAAGATATCCCCTTAGGAAGAACAAGAAGCCTAGCCACGACCCTGATGGGGAGGAGGGGGAGGGGAGGCAGAGAGAAGAACAGATTCATAAAAGGGGGGGCGGGAGTAAAATCCCTGGGATGTCTGGTAAGTTAATACAAATTCATGTTTACCTAGGATCCTGGCATCTGATAATTTACCCCTTCCTACAACTCTTCCAGGCTTGTTTCACTAGGTCACTATTCTTGCAGACATGATTCTATTTTGGATGAAGAACTTTCCTCCAGGAGGAGGTTTTCCTGTGTATGTTGAATAAAATAATTATTCAGAGACATCTATGCCATGCATGTGAGGTATTGAAGAAGACAAGGAGGAGAAGTAAAAGAACGCCTTCCCTAGCGCCTCAAACATTTGTCTTTTCTTAACTTGTACTTCAGGAAGCAGTTGCACATTCATGCAGAGATCATGGTAGTCTCTAGCTTGAGCCTAATTCAAGCCCATAACCAAAATTCATGTATCTTTGGGCATGTCTGTTGAACTAATGGAACTGACCTGACAGTATAAAATTCCTAAGAGATACTGGATAGCATTTCTGGGGACAAAACTCCCTCCCAGGACAGATAAAGTTAGGCAATGATGTTCTAGAAACAAAACTTTAATAATTTGGGGGAGTGATACTTCCGCAGATATCATGATACCTATAACTTGATTTGTCTCCCAGCCATTCTTCCTGAAAATACCATGTGAATATTATAGATAGGCAGGAGGGAACTACAGAGACTAAAAAGAGCTCCTTCCTAAAGTCCTGAGAGTCTTTGGAGCAATACTGCTTTAGTAATGGTGTGAAAAAATACAACACCAAATCAAGAATGAGGCCTTCCCAAGCCACCTACCCACTTTTTTGGAAACACTAGAGTAACTGCTACATGTTATGAATTTCAGAGAACCCAAAGTAGCATTAGGTCTGTGAAGGTTCTGGTTCGCTGACAGCAAAGCAACAGGAGATAGTGGGATCCCTATGAAATGGGCACAACGTTTGTCAAAGGCAGCGGTATCTGGCACGTTAGTCATAAATCAGTGATCTGTCCAGCAGAGGCAGCTGCTAAACACGTTTAGACATCACCGAAGATCTCAGAAACGGAGTCTCAGACCTCGTGGCAGGAGGGGGTATCTACAGCAGCAGAAAAGGAGAATGGCAGGCACCACGTAGTGGGCGACAGAGCTTGTTCAAGCGCACATGTGAAAGAACCCTTAAAGGTCCCTAACCATTTGCGAAGGGCTTTGCAGGACGTTTGGGGTACTACATTTTAATAGGTAGGACGAGGAAAACAGCACAAACTGTATTCTTTAGTTTCTTGGGCTAAGAGGAAGGCTTTTTCCTGTTTTTTGGTTTTTGTTTTTAATTTCATTGTTAAAGAAGCCTTGAAATGAGCAAACGATTTTTGACATTTTAGACAGAGATCCAGGTATGTTTTAAGAATAAAGTGTGTGTTTATTGGTTTGTATGAGATTAAAGGAACGATAACAGGGCCTATTTAAGCATTGATCTGATCTGTACTGCTCACTAAAGAAGAATACATGCGCAAGGCAATATATGTGAAGCCCTTTTACACAGTTCCTGGAACTTAAATAGCTGCTTAGTAAATATCAGTGTGCGTACACTGCTAATCTCCCCCTTTCAACCAGGTGGATGTTTATAATTCAGAAAATAGGAATAGAATACTTGATAGGCTTGGAAAAGAACAGCCCTTCGAGGCTGAATACACCTCAGTTCACCTATAGAGATTTTTAAATACAGAAATTTGGGGGAGGATCCTGGATTTCCGAATCAGGGTGTCCCTGGCTGAAGGACCCAGATACTTTTTATTTTATTTATTTATTTATAATAAATTTATTATTTATAATAAATTTTATTTATAATAAATAAATGAATAAATAATTTATTTATAATAAATAAATAAATTATTTATTTAGAATAAATAATTTATTTATAATAAATAAATAAATTATTTATTTAGAATAAATAAAATTATTTATTTATAATAAATAAATAAATTATTTATTTATTTTTAGAGACAGAGTCTCACTTTGTCACCCTTGGTAGAGTGCCATGGCATCACACAGCTCACAGCAACCTCTAGCTCTTGGGTGATTCCCTTGCCTCAGCCTCCCGAGTAGCTGAGAATACAGGCACCCACCATAACGCCCGGCTATTTTTTGTTGCAGTTTGGCCAGGGCTGGGTTTGGACCCACCATCCTTGGTATATGGGGCCAGTGCTCTACTCACTGAGCCACAGGCACCGTCCACCCAGACACTTTTTAAACATTGCTCAGACGAGACTGATGAGCAAGCTTTTCAGTCACTGATATGGGAGATGGAGGAAGTAATGGTTTTCTCCCTTGTGAAAACAAAAGCGAAAGAGCTATCTTTTTTCTTTCAGGAGATGTACCATAATCAAATAGTAAAAGTACCTGGCCGGCATCTAGTCCTGGACTTAGCTGTGCTAATGGGAAAGGTCCCTTAATCTCTTTAATTTCAGTTTCTCAGCTGCCTAATGGACTTTCAGTCCAGAGCTGCTCTGTGTATTAAAGAAATGGTGCATCCGTAGGAACTGATCTGTAGTAGGTTGGCAATGACTGTTACCGCTTATGCTTTCTTTCCCCCCTTCTCTAGGTAAACAGTGATTCTTCACAAGTGCTTCAGTATCTCATGTCTACCCTGAACTTTAGCTTCCTTACTACATGTATTGGTTGAGTATCTACTCTTTACTGTCTTGCTAGGTACTCAAGACAAAGCTTTTACTATTCACAATCTAATGGGGGAGACAAACAACAAACCGATTATGTTGATATTTACACAGTTCATAATTTTGTTAAGTGTCACAAATGTAAGGGACATGAGGGTCTCTAACAAGATTTTCTAATCTAGGCTCCGTGCTGGTAGCATAGTGCCGGCCACATGCACCAAGGCTAGCGGGTTCCAACCCGCCCGGGGCCAGCTAAACAACAATGATAATTGCAACAACAATAAATAAATAAATAAATAAAAATAGCCAGGTGTTGTGGTGGGCACCTGTAGTCCCAGCCACTTGGGAGGCTGAGGCAAGAGAATCACTTAAGCCCAAGAGTTTGAGGTTGCTGTGAACTGTGACACCATGGCACTCTACCCAGGGTGACATAGTGAGACCCTATCTCAAAAAAATAAAAAAATTAAAAAAGATTTACTAATCTAATTTATATAGTACTTTAGCCTGCTGTTTTATCTATAGCTGTATTTTTTCCTATTGATATATTGCAATATTTTTTTTCTCCAATGTGAATGCAAAAAAGCTTACTGTAGGGAATGGAATCTCTTATCCACAAGTATAAATGAACAGATGCATACTATATTTTGACTGTGGGTTATATTACACATATGCATGTTACTTACTGTTATGGGTAAATATGTATACCCTTAATGCCAAGCTTTTTGAAAGCCCTTTAAAAATATATTTTAATAAAAATCTAGAGCTTAAATTATATTTAAGCTGTTGGATTAAAAACAAAAAGACTTGTTCTCATCGCGGTCTAACTTGGCTAAAGTGACAATGAAGAAGCATCCAGAGGCAACTGTATTTGGCAATACTAAAAAGAGAACTCTCTCTCACCACATTTTTAAAAACAACTTTCAATAAAATTTCATCTGGGATTAGAGTCTGTCCTACGTACACACTTTAGAAAATTAAGATTTGTAACAAAAGGATCTTAGTATGTTAGCAGCATTAGGCAGAGCTGTAATCTGTTTACATTTTCCCATTTTATAAAATTCAGTGTTTCTTTTCAATTGGTACGGGAGCTGCCTCTCAAAATCTTCTGGCATTGGCAATCAGGTTTCTTTCAGTGAAAACATACTTATTCAGTTAAACATTAAATGACTCTCTTTGGCTTTTTACCTTTTATAAGTAAGTTAGGCCTTAAGGCATTTGTGCCTGTAAGAAGTCCCTTAATCGAATGGTGTAGGTGGCCATGATGAAAGATTATTTTTAGATTATCAGTAAAATATATTACACGAATAAAGATAGCTTACGGAAATCTCTTCTTAAACGAGTCAGCTTTATATGTCTATGTATGTATGTATACATAAAATAAAGGGCTATTTCTATCAGTTTACATTATATGCCATGTAAAATAAATATCAAAGTGAACCTCTGAGACATTATAAAAATTAGCACATTCAAAGCATTGGTAATACATGAAGTCTTCTAGATATGTTCTCAGCTAAATATTATTATTATTTCTATTCTATAGCAAGTGTGGACATCCAAGGACAGTGTTGATGTTAATAAATGGTACATCAAATAAGTGTATGGCAAAAAATAAAAATTTGATACATTTATTCTTTCCTTATTGTGTAAAGTCTGTTTATAATAAGAAGGAGCTCTGTGCATAGGGCAATAGATTTATGCACAATGAATTCATAATGATTTCCCAGATGTTCATATTTAACTAGCAACCATTATGAAAGGAGCAAAGCTTTCAAAGGTTATCTTCCTGATTAATAGCTTTCACCATTCCTAGCTGGGTGATTTTATAGTCTGTCAGGGAAATTAACCATGTCACCCCCAGATCATAGCTATCATAATATAGACAGAATAGAATTCACACAGTTCAATCATATCTTGAAATTAAAACCAGATATTACTTGATTTTACTTAATGGTTAATGTATTATCATAGATATATTAATTTCCCTAAAATCTGAAGGGAAATGAACAGCTTTTTAAAAACAGTCCATAGTTTTTAATACTGTACAAAAGTACAACCATCAACAGAGATGAAACATATGACCACAAAACTACTCACAAGGACTTCATGTCTAATGATTCATTTTTCTTATTTGATAATGACATTGAGTCAAATTTTATTTTCAAAGGAAAGCATCTTTTTGAAACAAAACCCAGTAGTGAAGAGGGAAACACTAAATCAGAAAAACACCAACTTTATAGACAGACAAAAAATTATAGGGTCTTCTTATAGTCCCAACAGTGAAATACTGCTATGAATGCATGTACCTTCTTAAGTTTGAGTGGTTTATTATAATCAGATTAAATTCTCACACCGTGTAAGCCCATTCTAATTTTAGACTTAAATCCATGAGAATTTTAACTAAGAGAGGCTTTCCCAATCAAAATAAAATTTAACTATATGTTCATGCTATAAAGAATAAGGATTTTAGTTTAAAATCAGCTTTATCTTTTTTTCTTGAACTCAAAATAAAGACTCACTTTTTTCTCAGTTGTGACATACTTGCCAGGACACATGCATGCTTCCATATGCCTACTATGGCCCACCGTTAGGCATTCCCCAATCCAGCCATCTTTCCTTCTATATCTTCTAACTCTCTATTTTCTAAGGCTGCCACAACAAAATACCACAGAATGGGTGTTTAAACAACAGAAATTTATTTTCTCCCAGTTCTTCAGCTGGACATCCGAGATCGAAGTATTGGTGAGGTTCGGTCTCTTCTAAGCCCTCTCTCCATGACTTGCAGATGACTGACCACCTTCTTCCTGTGTCCTCAGATAGTCTTTTCTCTGTGTGTGTGCATTCTTGGTGTGTCCCAATTTCCCTTTCTTATAAGGTCACCAACCAGTTTGGTTTAGGACCCATCCTAATGACCTTATGATAAGGTCATTACCTTAATCACATCTTTAAAGGCCCTATCTTCAAATACAGTCACAATCTGAGCTATTGAGGGTTATAGATCCAACACATGAAAAGGGGGGAGGGAGGGACAGAGTTCAGCTCATAGCATCCTCTGTGTTTCACTGCCACTTGCTTTTCCTTCTTTCCTTTTTCTGTTACTTTCTTACATTTTTTGAACATTTATTGAGCATCTGCTTGTATGCCAGATACTACGCTAGAGGTGAAGATATAATGATGAATGAATAAAATATAAAGATTTGGGGAATAAAGCAGGGAAATAGCTAATTACATTATAGAAAGGTAATGTTCTGGTCTGAGTGAACATAAGATGCTGTGAAAGAAAAGGGCTAGGTCATTGAAATGAGCCTTGGGGAATAAGGAAAACTTTTGCTATAGAAGCAGCCTTTTAGCAAAGTCTTGAATGACCAGTAGCAATTAGCTAGGAAAAAAGTACTGAAAAATGTTTCACAAAGAAGCAGCAACATATATAAGAGCCTATAAATGGGAATGACATAGCATAATTGGACCTTACAAATAATTCAGTAGAATTTGAGTGTAGGTGTTTGAGGGTTGAGATAGAAGCAGTAAGTAAGAATAATCAATCAGTATTTATTACTTCTTGGAAAAAAATTTAAATAAAAATAAATTTATGTTTGGAAAAATAAGTCATATTAGAATCAAGATAGAAATGACAACCTTGGAGAAAATGTTAGCAGCTCATTAGCTAGTTTCTTTTATATGTGGATCACTGTGAAAGTTTTGACACAGACTGTGTTATGGTCTATAATTTCACTTCCAAGAAACACAGCCAACAAAGTCTTTTCTGATTCACTTGTGTAAGTTTCACCTTGTTCGGCTTATCAATGTTGCTGGGAGGGCTTCATTTATTTTTGCCTGTGCAGATTTCATGTTTCTTGATTTTTGTGTATCTCAACACTTTTGTAGTGACTATGTATATAAAAGTTCTATAAATCAATTTGAAAAGACCAGTAATCCAGTAGAAAAATAGGTAACAGAATAGAGTTGAAATAAAAAGAAATGCAGCTAGTATAAAAATAATAGCAAGTATTGGTGAAGATGTGCAGAAATTGACAGGTTTTAGGGATTAGCTTCATGGGGAGCCTCTACGACCCATATACGGTTTTCTGAGCATCAGTGAGTAATGGATGGGAAATGTTTTATGAACTGCAAAGCAGGTTTCATTATAAACTGTTGTGTTTGCATTTTATGTGCACCTTTGAAGAAGACTCTACTTATGTGTAATAGAAACCTTCCCAAAAGGACTATTCACAGATAATTTTACATAGAAAGAATTATGTCCAAAGGATACTTGGTCCTGATATAAAAGGGTGCAAACAGACTGCTTCATACTTTTTTTCTGTATATTGCATCTTCCTTTTAAAAAGAAAATAATAAAAATACTTAAGACTACTGAGGGATTACTATGTTTCAGAGTTTTCTCAACTTCTTTGGTATAACATTTAGTATAAGTGCACGTTATTTCTCTTGCATTTTAGTGCATGGTTTAGCACTCATTTGAACTCATCTAAATACTGTATTATTGATTTATGTCCAAGAATTATTTTATAGGGCTATATATAAAAGTAAAATATTGGAAATGATGTAAATACCCACAACAGAAATTTGGTTAAATGAAGTATTCTATGCTTGCATTATGGGATATAATGCAGATATTAAAAATAGGATTACAAAGAGTTTTTAATAGTAAAATAAAAAATAGAAAATAAAATTATATCTACAACATAGCTACTACTTTGACAAGGACATCAGTGACCTCCAAGTTGCTATATCCAACTGTTAATCCTCAGCCCTCATTGTACTTTTCTTACTTGGGTACTTGAGCAAAGATCACCCCTACTCTCCTTCTTAAAATACTGTCTTCACTTGGCTCGGGGACACCACTCTCCCCTTTATGTTTCTTACTTCTCTTGGTCTCCTCCCTCTCATTTCTCTGGACTTCTAAGTGTTGGAGTGTCTTCAGTCTCAATCCAGTTTCCCCTGCCCTTCCCCATCTTCACCCTTCTCTCTCACTTTCAGGATAGTCAGTCCATGTCCATTTTCAGCTTGGGTCTCTCCCCTGACTCCAGTCTACTCAGAGACTCCACTTGAACTTGTGCAGGATCAACTTCTGATTTCTCCCTTTACAAATGTGTTCTTTCCACAGTCTTCCCCATCTCAGAAACTAGTAATTCCAACTCCAGTTGCTCAGGACAAAAATCATGGCATTATCTCCGACTCTTCTCTTCCCCCCCCCACTCCTAGGTCACTCAGGAAGTAAGGGAGCTTCTGTACATCACCCATGGCCTGTACGTCACTGAGAGGTGATTCCCTGAGAAGTGAGGGCCTGATTGTCTCAATGCTGCTGTGGAAGGTCAGGAACCTACCAATGACTGGCCCCTCTTCTTGGTTCCAGTGTCCTCTATGTCTCTTTCTGTCCATCTTTGCCCATCATTTATCTCTCAGTCGTTACAGTGTACAGGTGGAACTTGTTTTTCCATTCCTGAGATACTTAGGCTAAGGGTCTCAAATTCCATCCAATTTGTTACAAAAGACATTATTGCATTCTTTCTTGTAGTTGAGTAGTACCCCTGGTATATTCATGGTGTCCTATGAAGTCACCATACACATACGGAAAATGGGAAATGTTAGCTAATTGTATCTTTATTTAAAAAATATTCATTACAAAATTTTACAAAATATTCACAAAATATTCTCTATATATTGGCTATCTCTTTTTTTCTTGATGATTTGTTTGATTCTTTCTGGATTCTGTACATTAGCCCTTTATTAGATGTATGCATAGTTTACTATATGTTCTCCCATTTTATAGGTTGTCTATTAACTCTGTTGATTATTTCCTTTGTTGTGCATTAGCTTTTTAATTTAAGTCTCATGTATTTATTTTTGTTATTGCTATATTTGGATTTGGGATCATAGTCATAAATTGATCTATCTGAATGAAAGTGAATATCCCTTAGCCGCCTACCATCTTCTCTTACTCTCCATGAGAGTGATGTATGCAGGCTGCTTCTACTCCACCATCTTGTCCTCTTCCATCCCAATTCATATTATCATTTCCCCTATTGGTTTCATTCAAAACATCATGTTATTTTTACATTTGTAAAATGGGCATAATAATTGCATGGACCTTATATAATTTTTTTAAGTGGATTAAATTTTTAAACCTAGATAAGGTGCTAATTAATATAGTGCCTTTAATAAATGTTAACTGTGGCTTATCTATTATTTATTTTGGTCTCAGGTGATATGAATATATCTTCTTTATAATAGAAATACTGCTATAAATTGATCACTATTGATTGAAGCATTTTACAGGTATGAGAAGTTTAACTAAAACTTTATTCAGAAGCTGCTTTGTGTTGTGATCAGTGGAATTTTTAATTAACACCATTAAATAATTTCTTATTAGTTTACCTAATTAAAAAAATTCTCTTTATCTCAAGAATGGAAGAAAATGTACCCAATGTACTCAACCCTACTATGAAACTAATTTACAGCTTTCACATGAAAGCTATAACCCAGTTATAACCTAAGAATAGGGGGA
>CAUYPK010103225.1:0-23063 GCA_963574355.1 Loris lydekkerianus
ATGGACTAATTTGTATCTCTTCATACTTGATATTCTGCACGATCTGTATATAGTACCTCAGGCTTAGAGGCGTGACCTTAAACTTTAACTTTTTTTAAAAAACCAAGAGGTCAATAAAATTTAAACTGCTTAACAACTATGAAAAAAATAAAAAATAAAAAAAAATTTAAAAAGGTCCAGCCCCTTGGGCTGCTCCTGTGGCTCAGTGGGTAGGGCACCAGCCCCATATACCTAGGGTGGCAAGTTCAAACCTAGCCCCAACCAAACTGCAACAAAAAATAGCTGGGCATTGTGGCGGGTGCCTGTAGTCCCAGCTACTTGGGAGGCTGAGGCAAGAGAATCGCCTAAGCCCAGGAGTTGGAGGTTGCTGTGAGCTGTGACACTACGGCACTCTACCGAGGGCGATAAAATGAGACTCTGTCTCTAAAAAAAAAAAAAGGTCCAGCCCCCAGCATTCCCACACCAGCATAGGCCTCCTCCCATGGTGTTCCCTCAGCCTGGCCTTCAAGTCACTCCACTGTCCAGTGCTGCCTAGGCTGGGCCACATTCTGGACACACTGGCCATTTCTTCACTCCAGATCCGGGTTCCTTCTCCTTGTTGCCCTCACAGATCCCAAGTGATCAGTGACGCCTACTCAGGGCTCACAGGCTCTTCTGAACCTTGTCCTGCCATAACCCTGACCTTGGCAAATGGTGTCTGAGAGCTGTCACATCTCAACAAGGTGACGTCATCCTTTCTGAGAACCTCTGTGTGTCTTGCTCAGAGGGACTCACTCACAGCCACTCTGCTGGGTATGGCTAGTCCCTATGCATCAAGGAAGGTAAAGTGTGCTAGCTACGCGGCTCCCTGCACTCACGCAGCCTCAAGGGGACAGTGCACTCTGGTTCCAGCCCAGCACTGGGTCTCCAGGTTCCACTCAGAGAAAGTCTGCAAGTCAAATGAACTTGTGTCCAGACCATACTGGAGAGGCATCTCAGCTAGAAGGTTCATTTATCTAATAATGAGGTGGCCCAGGTCCCATGAGCCACACAAACACACAGCCTAGGGCAGCCCAGAGGTCAGCTCCAGGAAGTGGTGTCACACTAGTATCTGTATATTTGGTCAGAGGTGAAGACACTGCTCCTTGCTTCCGTTCACACCCTCATACTCTCTGGACACGGAAGATACCTTGGGGGGCCTGCCTCACCCCTGCTAACCAGGATCTGGCTCTGCTCAGGCTCCCCACAAAACCCTGGGGGCCCTGCAGTTTAGCAAGGTGAAAAGATGTTTATCTAGGCCAAAAAGGGCTTTTGCCTGAGCGGCACCTGTGGCTCAGTGGGTAAGGTGCTGGCCCCATATACCAAGGGTGGCGGGTTGAAACCCATCCCTGGCCAAACTGCAACAAAAAAATAGCCGGGCGTTGTGGCGGGAGCCTGTAGTCCCAGCTACTTGGGAGGCTGAGGCAAGAGAATCACCTAAGCCCAGGAGTTGGAGGTTGCTGTGAGCTGTGTGATGCCACGGCACTCTACTGAGGGAAATTAAGTAAAACTCTGTCTCTACAAAAAAAAAAAAAAAAAAAAAAGGGCTTTTGCCTTTGAGGGTCTGGTGCCTAGGACCCAGGGAACTTGGGAGGCCCCAGAAGAGGATACCCTTATGGCTTAGCGCCCAGGGAGAGGCCTCTGTTTTATCCTACCCACAAAACTTCACACCCCCAACCCCAGGACAGTCTCAGCCTAGCCCTCACCTGACAGAGGGTCCCAGCACCAGCCCCAAGCCCAGCCCTTAGGCCCTGTTGGACCTGCCTGGGGCACCTGGGGAGGCATGGGGTCTTGTGAGTGGGGCCATGGTGCCTGGGCCCAGCAGGGATAAGGAGATCACTGGCAGAGGAAGGGACACTATTAAAGGTTGAACTGTGACCCCCAAATTTTTGTGTTGAAGTTCTTAAGCTCAGTTACCTGTGAATGTGACCATCTGAGCAAACAGGGTCTTCACAGATGCTCAAGTTAAGATAAAATCCTTAGTGCAAGTCTTAAAATATTATGATTGTGTCCTTATAAAAAAGGGAAATTTGGGCACAAAAACACACAGGGAAGAAGACTTGCAAAGACTGGAGCTTTGCTATCACAAGCCAAGAAACTACCAGAAGCTAGAGCAAGGCTAAACAGATCCTTCCCCTGCACCTTCAAAGGGAGCTTGACTGCGTCAACATGATTCCAGCCTTCTGGACCTCATGACTGTGAGACAACACATCTCTGCTGTCCTGAGCCCCCCAGTTTGTGACATGTTATGGCAGTCCTCGGAGACCACCACAGGCATGTTCTGCTCTATCTGCCACTCTCTCTCCAGACCACAGCCAGGCATGAGAAGGTAAGGATCCTGTACAGGCCACAGCCACTGCTGGGTGATCACTTCCTGCCCTGACTGCCTGGGAGTCAGTGCTCAGCTTCCTGGGGGCCATTGGGAAGATGAGGTTAGGAGGGACAGGAGGGGCAGCATCCCTGGAGCCATCCCAGAGCTTCCACCTGCCATCCCTGGAGCTATCCCTAAAACTGTGTCCTGCTGTCCCTAGAGCCATCCCTGGCCTCTACATGTGGTCCCTGGAGCCCAAAGAGCCCAGGCTAGGCAAACCCTACCCTTCCTCGCTCCCCTGGTTCCTCTCCAGCCAGTAAAACTTTGAAATAGCCATCATGTCCTTTTAATATCATGGAAAAAGTACCTTGGGAAGGCACAGAGTCATGGTGTCTCACCAGTGTCCCCTGGGCCCAGGCTGGCCCTTTAAGGTGGTGAGGGCAAAACAGGCTATGGGGCCACTGTCCTCTTCTCAGAGAGGGGCAGCCATGGGGCTGTGGGCAGGATGCTTAGGGCAGAGGCCCCAGAGGTGCTGAGTGAAGAGGGTGAGGAGAGACCTCCAACCTCCACCCAGGCAGGACCTCTGACCAGGAGGTGCCCCTTCCCAGGAAGTCCAGGTTCAGCCAAGGGTTGGCTCCAGAGACTTTAATTCATTTTCTCCTAAATGGACAAATGCAGCTGGCAAAGTCAGGGTTCTCAAACTTTCAGGACTAAGCCTGCTGCCTGCCAAGGTCAGAAGGGGGCATAATGCCCTTGGGGTCCTCATGCAGGCCATGCCTCTGACTGTCCCCAGGCTCCTCCTTGCCAGGTCCCAGAGTTCTGCTAGCTGCAAGAAAGTCCACAAGGCAAGGCTGGGATGGGCCCAGGGATCTGCAAGTTTCCTGGGAGGGCTGAGGGGTGGTGCCCTTCACAGCAGCCCAAGGCCAAGTGACAATAGCCACCACCATCTTCCGAGTCTGGGGGAGCCAGCCTGATAGGGGATATAGGAATCCGGTCATCCTGAGGCAAGTAAACAGGTGGCTGTCCCCCCAGTTCTGTACACCCTTCTGGCAGCACACCCGTGGAGCCCTGAGCCCCCAGGAGGCTAGTCCCACTGCCCTCTTCCTCCTCCTTCTCCATGCCTGCAGATTGCAGGTCAAAGGTGAGCAGCGCAATGGCATCCTGGACACCAGACTCTGAGACGCCTTGTGGGGTGCTGTCCTGGCTCCGCTGTACACTGGCTCTGTGGGCGCCCACCCAGGCCTAGAACAGAGTATGGGAGGAGGGAAGGGCTCAGGCAGCATGTTCAGGACCCATGCAGCAGCCTCCTCCCCAGCAGGCTCAGCCTCCCTCTTCCTCCAGGAAGCTCTTCTGACATCCATACCCCGAGGCCAAGCAGCACCTGTGCCCAAAACAGTCCGTCTTCTCCCCATATGCCAGCCCAGCCTCAACATGGGACCCTGGGTCCCTTCAGGCCCCTCACCACTTTCCCAGAATAGGCCTTGTGCTCACAACCTGAATCAGGGAACAGATGGTGACAGGTGCCAAGGACAGAGCAATCCCTGACAGCATGCTATCCCAGGACTTCCAGCAGCAACAAGACTGGGCACCCCACCCCATGCCCAACCTACTCATACACACAAGACAGGAGATTCTGTCAGGACTGGCGGCTTTCAAAGCACTGGGCTAAGGCCAGCAGACCTTGATCCTTCTGTTGGGCTGCAAAAGACTACTTCCTCCTAAAGGAAATTGTTCCTTTGGTAGGACCAGGAGTCTCCACCAAATGCACCATGCACACCGTACCCCATCACTATGCTGCTCCCTGGAAAACCAAGCCATGGCATGAGAGCACCACACGGGGGTCGAACTAACCCCTGGCAGGAGCCTGGTTTCTAGAGAAACACCAGTCCCTGCAAGAGGACACAGTCCAGGAGCTGATCACAATCTCTGCCCTGCTCAGCCCTGTCCCCAGCTGCATGGGGCTCTGGACAGTCACATCCACATCTTGGGGAAAGAGAGGAACTCTCTCAAGAACCAAGTGCTGACTTTTAACCTTCAAATTATATTTTTGGGCAATAATCTTGAAAACTAGGCTCCCCATCAAAAGAGAAAAGGATTTTTCTGCACGGGAAGCTAGAGACACAGGGTGGAAGAGATGTCCTTGCCCCACAGAGTCCAGGGAAGTGCCGGGGCACCAGGATGAAGACCCTAGGGAGAGGGGGGTCAGCTTGGCACAGCTCCCAGGGAGTAAACCAGCACCACCTCCTGTCTTTTGCTCAAAGTAAGGAGCCTGAGGAGGAAACCAGAGACCACCCACTGGAGCTCTCCTCTACCCTTCCTCCCACCCAGGAAGTATGAATTGCCAGCCCAGCGGGGAGGGGAGGGAGTCTGCACAGACCCTCCATGTTACTCATACTGGCCCTAGCCTGAGGGAAACTACAAAAGGGGAAATGTAGAGTCTACTTCTAAACCATGGTGCCAGCTCCCCAGGGGACCAGGGAGAGACAAGCATTCCACACTGGCCAACAGAGCAGGAGCCCAGGGGCCAGTGGGGGCCCCAAGGGCAGTACAAGCACCAGAGAGCCTTCCCCATGGCCACAGGACACAGACACCTTTGCAGAAGGAGGAGGTGAGACACATGGTGGGTGCAAGACAGTCTCACATTTGCACCTTGAACTATCCACTTACTTCAGCTGCAAACCAGAGGGAAGAGAGATAAGTCATGAGAAAATTACATTTTCTATCAACCATGAAACTGAGGATAAGAGAACAAAAGGAAATCATCAATGGGAAATAAAGCTAATTTCTTTTGCCCATTTGAGGCCCAGTCAGGCAAAGGGTAGATTTAAACCCATTACATAAGGCCAGGGGCGGTGGCTCACACTTGTAATCC
The DNA here is from genome assembly GCA_963574355.1 of Loris lydekkerianus. Taxonomy (NCBI): domain Eukaryota; kingdom Metazoa; phylum Chordata; class Mammalia; order Primates; family Lorisidae; genus Loris; species Loris lydekkerianus. The sequence continues at coordinate 5,202 of CAUYPK010103225.1, forward strand.
TAGCACTATGGGAGGCTGAGGTGGGTGGATTGCCTGGACTCAAGAGCAGCCTGAGCAAGAGCGAGACCTGGTCTCTACAAAAAGCCCTGTGTTGTGGCAGGCGCCTGTAGTCCCAGCCACTTGGGAGGCTGAGGCAAGAGAATCTCACTGAAGCCCAAGAGTTTGAGGTTGCTGTGAGTTATGACACCAGGCACTCTACCAAAGGCGACAAAGTGAGACTCTGTCCCAAAAAATATAATAATAATAATAACAAATAAACCCATTATATATACCCAAATGGCTCAAAGCATTGACAAGATCCCCATGCTGCCTCCAAGCCTAACCAAAGCCTACATCCTGAGCTGGCAACAGCTCTGGCCACACCTGCCCCAGGCCCACAGCTGCCACAAGACCCCACGAACCTGGAAATTCCCGCCATGCACACTGTAGAGCGGCTGGAAGAATGCGGTCGGAGAAGGCACGTTCCAGTAGAAAATTCTCTTCACCCTGAGGCCAGAAGAGGGCAGTCAGAGGCCTAGAGGAATCAGTAGGGGCTCTTCCTGAGGTCTGAGGTCACACTGCAGGGATGGCAGCTCCCTTCCAACCAGCAGATGTCCCACCCGCCTCATCCCTGCCTCTGCCTCTGTCCCCACTAGCTGCATCCAAACCGGCTCTCCCGGCAGGAGCAACACAGCCCTGTGGCCTTGACTACGTGAGCTATGATGTCTTGCAGGGGCGAGAAGTGGCCAGCAGGGGGAGCCAGTACCCCCGGAACACCGGCTGCCGTCTGCGGGTCTGCAGCTCCCATCCCATCCGCGTCTCCGGGAGCGCCAGTCCTGCGCGCACAGAGTCCTGTGATCCTCCCGCAAGGATATCTCCCAGGGCTCCCACCCAGCAGGTCCAAATCAACCTCATGAGCCCCCGATGGGCTCCCCTCAGCTCTCCACCTTGGAGCTGTCTCCTCTGACTCCAGTCTTTGCTCCTAAAACTCTGGGAGTTTCTCCATTTCCCTCCATCTCTGCTCCTCTCACAGACTCAAGCCAAATCAGCTCTCCAGGTAACCCACGGTCCCAGCCTCCCATCAGTCTCTCATGTCCCCTTGGACTCACCAATCTTTTCTCAAAAAAAAAAAAAAAAAAAGGAATACAACTCAGTTTCACACTCTTCGGCGCTGCCCTCTTCCTGCATCCTGTCTACTACCTGATATGGTGCTGGTGATCCTGCTTGTAACCTGATGTGGGGGGGTTTGTTGTTGTTGTTTTGGTTTTTTTGAGACAGAATCTCAGTATGTTGCCCTGCATAGAGTGCCCTGGCGTCACAGCTCACAGCAACCTCAAACTCTCGGGCTTAGCCGATTCTCTTGCCTCAACCTCCAAAGTAGCTGGGACTACAGACACTCGCCACAACGCCGGGCTATTTTTTGTTGCAGTTGTCATTGTTGTTTTAGCTGGCCGGGGCTGGGTTCAAACCCACCAACTTTAGTGTATGTGGCTAGCACTGTAACCACTGTGCTACGGGCGCCGAGCCCTGACGTGGTTTATTTAAGAAGGGCCCTTGTCTGTCTGGTTTTCTAAGGCATCTGCCAGGCCTGAGAACAGGGTCCTGTGCACACCAGATGCCCCAAAGTGCCAAACTACTAAATACCTTCACAGGCAGGACATAGGGACCTCAGGCTTTTGGTTTAGGTGACTGTGAGTCTAGCTCATTGTTGGACTCTGCCACAAATCCCCCTTCCCTTCTCTTCCCTGTCAACTTAAGAACCCCTAACTGGCCCAGGGTGGAAACTTGAAAATCCCACCCCATTCAGGACCAGAGGAAGAGGGTAAAGGAGGGATTGAGGGATTGGGATGGCCCTTGACACGCCTCCCCTTGACACGCACACTCATAAATGCACACAGCAATGCATTCACACACATGCACTAACATACGCACACACTAACACATTCACACACATACACTAATGTATACACATACGCACATTGGCTACCTACCTGGGTGACACCTTGAACAGGAGGTAAGTCAAGGCGCTCATCAGGAGAAAGATGAACACAACAACAAGAGTGCTATCCAGCCGAACCCAGAGTGGAATCAGGGGGCCTGTGGGCAGGAAGGGCCAAGGGATGAGAGCAGCCTCAGTGCCAGGAAGCTCCCCCAAACCACATGGCAGAGGAGCCCCCATTAGTGCCCTGGGCCAAAGTGGAAAGTGTGTGATGGGCCTGCAGGTTTGTGTCTGAAACACAAACACTTGTGCCTCCTGAAGTGTTAGACCTTGGGGGAGTCACACCCTTGGGCCTTGCTCTTCTCCTGTACCATCCGGCCAGTCATCAGGTCCCTAAGCCTACCCAGGAGTACTGTGCACAGGGTCAGCCTAGCCCTCACAAAGGACACTGAGGTCACATCTCACCTCCACACAGAGGCACCAGCTCTGGTGTGCAGCCCAGGGCCACTCTCACTAATGACACCAATAACTACAGGTTGACAGGAAACCTGAGGGTGGCACGTGTTTGTTTCCTCTCATACATCTCAGACCTCCAAGCAAAGGAGGCAACTGGGGCATGCCAATCTCAGGGAGGGGTCCAGGAGGGGGAAAGGGTGAAGGGGTGGGATGAAGGGAGAGAACAGGCTCCAGAAGTGCAGCAGCCACAGCACCCACCTGGTCTCTCGGGGCAGGAGCAGTACACGGGCTGGCTCCACTCACTCCACTGGCCTGAGTACTGCTCTCCATCTGCCACATCGTCCTCCAGGGTAGCCATCTGGACACGAAGCCTGGCCTCATAGGTAAAGCCAGGGTCCAACTCAGTGGCTTCAAGAATGAGCCAGGTCACCCCAACAATGTGGTCCTTGTGCTGTGCCCACTGTGGAGGAGAGAATGAGCAGGTGCTGAGGAGGGGCTGGGTCCCTCAGCCCTTAAGAGTGCACATACATCCACACACAGGTGTATTTTAACACACTCAAATAACACACAGACACACCTGTGTTCACACGTGAATATACCTATGCACACACAGGCACATACCTACAGGCACACTTGCATGCACACTCATCCACATAGGTATGTGCACAGACACCACACTTACTATGATCACACACATTCATGAACACGGGCACACCCATGTGCCCGCTCACACACGCAAACAAAAGGCACTCATGCATGTGTACGGCTACATAAACATATCTGTGTGCACACGCATAAGCACGCACATGCACAATCACCACACTTACATGCACTCACTTACAGAGACAGATACACTCACACTCACCCTGCTCTCACACACACAGGCCTGCACACACTGCCCACACTTGCGTGTATACACCTGGCTCTGTCCCCCCACACTTCAAGCTGACACCCCCCTATGAGAGTGGAGATATGCCCAGAACTGCTGCTCCCAGGAAAGAGAGGCCCTACTGTTACCTCCCAGGCCTCCTCCTGCCTTTTGAAGGCCAGCTCATAGCTGAGAAGTGTGGTCATTGGCTCCAAGGCAGGACTGATGTTCCAGGTCAGGACACAGAACCCAGAGCTGATGTTGCTGTGCAAGTCAAAGGGTGGGTCCAGCTTAACTGCAACAGAGTGAGTCCATGTGAGTCCAAAGCCCCATGGGTCCAGGTATGCCAGTCAACACACCCAGGACTAGGGATCTGAAAGATTCACAGGGGCAAGGTCAAGGACATCTCAGATCAGGCACTTCCCTGGGAAACTGGCCCAGAAAAGCCTCAGGTAGAACAGGATGGCAATGACTTCCTCTAGCACCTGCACCTGGACAAGATGGTTTCTAAATCTCTCCTTCCCTCTTCCTTCACTATCTGCTGCAGGAAGTTCTTTCCAGCATCTTACTGAAGTCCTTCTTGCTATGACTGAAGTGTATTTTACATGACTTAAACTGCAGTCCTTGCCCAGGCTCACAGCCTTGTATATCTGTTCTCTGGCAAAACCCTGTCCCCACAGTAACCACATGGGCCCTCCCTTCCCAGAGTTCCAGCCTGATCCCAATCCCGGCCTTCACTTGGCAGAGACTGAGGACACTCACTGGGCCACAGGATCACAGGCTATAGGATGCTGTTTGAGCCCCCAACCAACCAGGACTTTGCTGACAACGCCCCTGCTCTAGGCCTATGGCCGCCCCCACTCACCATGTCTCCGGGGCAGGTACTGAGGGTCCACCAGACCGACCATCTCCTTCCCCGAGATAAAGTGGTGGAAAGTGATAGTGAAGTTGTCAGAGGGCACGAACACCCCCTCGGGTGGCAGCTCCACAGTGCACTCGCTGCCCTGGAAGACGCACCTATGGGCACTGCCAGGTGCCTGGTTGCTAAATGGGAAGTTCATCAGTGCCAAGGGACTGCCACACCATCCTGACCACAGCTGCTGCTCCCATGAGGGCCCCTCCTGACCCCTGCCCCATACCTAACCCTCCGCCCTTACCTGGTGAAGAGGAGCCAAGGGCTGGAGTCTTGGCTTGGCTCTGGGGAAGACCAGTGGCAATCGATCCTGAGGATGTTGTTGGTGAGGCAAGTGAATGTTCCAGCCCATGGCTCTGGGGACAGCGATCGTGGGGAGCCCACAGTGGGTGCTTCAGGGGAGAGTCGAGCCAGGGGTGGGGGAGGATCTGACAGCTGACATCCTAACAGGGTGGTCACCAGAGAGCAATCCCAGGAGAATTCTTCAGGGCAGCTTGGGAAGTGACAGGTTCCAACCCATGATCCATGGGCAAGTCAGGCCCAGGGGGCCACCAAGAGGATGGAGGTGGGGAGACCAGGGTCAGCGGGGCTGAGGTCCAGGCTGAGCCCTGAAGGACATGGCCACCACAGTTTGGGCTAAAACCCTTTCCCTGAGGCTTGACAGAGGGAAGCTCTGTCTACCCACTGTGCCCTGGTTCTCCCCCCACCTCACACAGATGCAGATGCTGGCCCTCACCTCCTCCTTCCCGCAGGACAGAGGCTCCCAAGCAGACACAGGTGCAAATACAGGTACAGGTCAGGAGCCAGGTGCCCACATCTCGCCTCAGGGTCTCACTCTCCAACATCCAACCTGCCAGGGACTGGTATGAGGGGCCTGTGACAGACACCTGTGAGGTGCCTGATCTGAGATGGCCTTGACCTTGCCCCTGTGAATCTTTCAGATCCCCAGTCCTGGGTGTGTGGACCGGCACACCTGGACCCATGGGGTTTTGGCCTCACATGGACTCACTCTGTTCCAGTTAAGCTGGACCCACCCTCTGACTTGCAGAACACCCCCCTGGGAGGGAAGGTCCCCATAAAGTCCTCCAGGGCAGAGTGCTCTGAGTGGGTCCTGTGAAAGAGACTGTACACCACTGTCCAGGCTTTTTTTTTTTTTTTTTTTTGAGATGGGGTCTCACTTTGTTGCCCTCGGTAGAGTGCCATGGCGTCACAGCTCACAGCAAACTCAAATTCTTGAGCTTAAGCAATTCTCTTTCCTAGCCTCCCAAGTAGCAAGGAATGCAGGCACCTGCCACTACGCCCAGCTATTTTTGTGTTGTTGTGGTAGTTGTCATTGTTGTTTAGCAGGCCCGGGCCAGATTCAAACCCACCAGCCCCAGTGTATGTGGCCAGCGCCCTAACCACTGAACTATGGGCGCCAAGTCCACTGTCCAGGCTTTTCCAATAAGAGACTGAAGCTCAGAAAGGTCATTGGCCTGACCAAGATTTGTGGGCTGCAGTGTGTAAGACACACCCTCAGAGTCAGATCTCTTGGTGGTTCCCACACTCAACTAGGTCTCAGCGTCTGCCTGAATATCCTTTCTGGGACCAGCATCCTCTTCCAGCCCATCCTCTGTCCCTAGGCCCAGGCTCTGTGCTGCAGGGAAGCCAGGGCTACAGTTACTGAGCTCTTTGGTGCCACGCCCTGTTCTAACTACATAATGTGTATTTTCTACTCTAATTGTCACACCAGCTCTTCAAGGGAGAAAGACTGTCCCTATCCACAAAGAAGCTGAGTCCCAAGGAGTGAAGCGCCTTGCCCAGTGTCATACAGCTAACCACCAGGCATTCTCTGTCCCTACTGTACCTTTAAATAAAGACCTAACCCAGGGTTCTACCCCAGGAAAGGGGAGAGGACAGCAATAGAGCATCCACGCTACAAATGACACTTCCTAAACTCTGTCACATCCCTGTTCTGAGGCGACCTGTAATGGAGAGTGGGTGGAGAGAGGCTCTCAATTGCTGGACCACTGAGCCCCAGGATCCCCGGGGGTACCAGAGATGGCTGGAGATGAGGGGCTGGGTGTCAGGAAGCGCCTGGGTGTGGAAGGCTGCTGATGCCCTATCGCCCCATTTTCACCTCCAGATGTACACTGATAGCCCCTGGGCAGGAAGCGGGGCCAGCCGGGTTATGCAAGACTGATGGGTGATAAGGAGAAGCAACAGACAAGCACGCACACCCTCAGGGAGCCTGCACACCCTCAGGGGGCCTGCACACCCTCAGGGAGCCTGCACACCTTCAGGGGGCCTGCACACCCTCAGGGGGCCTGCACACCCTCGGGGGCCTGCACACCCTCAGGGAGCCTGCACACCCTCAGGGGCCCTGCACACCCTCAGGGGCCCTGCACACCCTCAGGGGGCCTGCACACCCTCAGGGGGCCTGCACACCCTCAGCCCGCAGCCTATCCGTGTGCCTGCAGGACAGATCCCTGCTGAGACTAGTGATCAGGAAGCTCTCATCCTGCCCTAGAAAGGAGCATACAGCCTGTCACCACCTGCCACAGCATGAAAGACCGTGACTAGCTCTCCACAGCAGTGTCTGTCCCCTCTTGCAGCAGTCACTGTCACAGGGGGGATGGGAAGGAAAGGCAAGCAGTCTGCTCACAATTATGAGAGGGCAGAGCAAGGCTGAGCCCCAGCACCTGGGGGAAGCTCGGGCCAGCAGCCACTTCCAGGCTGAGGGTAGACAACCACAGCCCCAGCAATGCAGGGACACCCACCTCTGTGCAGAATCAGACCTGCCCAGCCACAAGCTGGCTCAGGAGAAGATGGGAAGCTGAGCATGTCCTGTTGCTAGAAGGGGGGGGCGGGGGGGGCCGGGGACGGGAGGGTAGGCCAAGACCCTCGTGTGACACTTGAGAGCTACAAAGCAAGAGGCCAGGACTTACCCTGGGGGAACACCAGAGAGCTGGGCACAGCCACAGGCAATTTCCATCTGTATCTGGTAAGCTGGGCAGGACAGGATCACCACCACCCTCCTATAGACAAGGAAACTAGGCCCAGAGAGACCTGTGTCTTGCCCAATACCTGGCACCTGCCACCTCTGTTCTTGGAATATGTCCCAGCAGCTCCCACACCAGCACTATGAGCTTCCAGAGAGCAGGGCCAGGAAATGCCCCTCAGCACATGCCCACGGAAGGCTCTGCACATGCTCTGTAAATCGGGGGATGCTGCGGGCAAAGCCCAACACCCCCACCCCAGGGCATCACTGGCTATCTCTACGGTGGCTCCTCAGGCATGAGGCAGGACATTACTGAGATGGGGTCACCCCATCTTTAACCACAGACACTGGGCAAGGCAGTCAAGGCAGGTTCAGATAACCCACCATGTGCTCCCTGGTCCTGGATAGCACCAGGGAGGTCAGAACACAGCTCAGACAACCATCACAAGATGGTTGCAAGATCAGGGGGAGAAGCCAGTGTCTGCCACCTGGGAGTCTGGCTGACATCTCTCCCAGCATAGCCTCTCCCCTCTTGGGTATGTGGACATGGCCTTCAGGCTATGGCCACTCTGGTCCCATCTCAGAGCCCCACCTCCTCTGTGGTCTCAGGGTTCAGATCTGGTCCAGACCGCATAAGGCCCTGCATCCTACCTGCCCTAGCTTCCTGGAGACTGCCCTGCAGCTGGATCCCTGCCTCCGACCACCGACTCCACCAGATCCAGAGAAGGATCTCCTGACAGGCTCAGTCCCTCCCCTGCCCAGCCCGCATGCCCAGAACACGCACCTGATGCCTGGAACCTCAGGCCGGAGCAGGTCACCATCACAGGGCTGGCCAGGCAGCCCTAGGCTCCCTGGTGCCTCACAGCACACTCTCCAAGTTGAAGTCACACGTCATCCATCCACTTACTGGGCCACAGAATCTATCTTATATGGCTTAATGGAGGGGCAGGGTGATATCCTCAATCTTCTTCCGGCCCACCCAGGCAGCTGGAGATATAAAGGTGGGTAGGATGGAGGTTGCTATTTAAATGAAAACTTATCCAGCACTGTCCCCTCTCAGCTGGGTGAGGAGGAAGAAAAGCAGACCCTGGTTCACCAAAAGCAGCTGGGGCCTAGGGGCCATGGAGGCTGTGCCAGGAAATAGGGCTGGGAATGGTGGCATGAGCCAGCTCCCACTCCAGCCACACAAGGACATACAGGTCTCCTCTGGCACCTGTGGGACTCCCTGATGCTGTTAGGTACAGTATACAAGGATGATGCTGACAGGAGTCAGGGAGCAGAAGGGACGGAGACAGGAAGGCCAGCTGAAGGCAAGTACAGAGACCACAGCCAAGGAGGACAAACCAGACATTCTCAGGGAAGGTGTGGAGAAGGCAAAGGAAGAGGGAAGCTGCACCAAGGAGCATCTTCCACACTTTCTAAGAAGGGGGAAGGGGACTGGTGCTGCCAGAGATGCAGAGAGGTATTGAGTGGACAAAGGCACAGAGCAGGGTACAGGGGGCAAAGGGCAATTGGAGATCAAAGGAGCATAGAGAGATGTAAGGGGGCACTGTCCCCTCTGCCTGGCTTCCTTCCCCATCACATGCCTCTCCCTTCATAAAGCCGATGTCCAGCCCCCCATTCTCCCTTCCCAGTCAGATGGCCCCTGAGTCAGGTCCAGCCCACTGGTGATCCACAGAGCCCTACACTGATGAGGCTAAGGGCTGGGCACGGACCATGGGCCAGGGCTAGGGCCCAGGTGTTGACACAGCTTTCTCCAGGGGTCTCTCAGTTCGATGGGGGGAAATGCTGCCCCTACCCTTCCTGCTGTCTTGATGAGGAGGCACCTGCGTTCTGCGTCCCCTGCTCAGCACTCCCCTTCGCCAGCTCAAGCCCAAACTCATTACTAAGCTCTAACGGCACATGAGACTCCTTGGGGATGAGATACTGTCTGGTTGATGCTGCCCTCTGCACCTATGACTGACTGCTTAATGCATGCTTCCCAGACCTCCCTGCAGAGGCCACCTTTCCCTCCAAATGATGCTCATGCTGTGGGCATAGGAGGTGCTCTGGGTTATCACTTGAATCACACTGAGAGCATTCCCACCCTTGACCTTGCATGGCTAAGCTCTGGCTAGCAGGTGAGTGTAGAACAGTATGAGTCACAGAAAAAGCAAATGGGGTCAGGGAAGGGAAGGACCCCAACAGGGCCCATGTCCTCAAGCTCTTCACAAGAACAAACCAGTCCAAACCCCAGCAGGCTGAGAGGGTGAGGCTCCTCCCGAAACACACCTCTTCTTTCTTTCCTCCAGGTGGCTGAGTTGACCTTCCTGCAATCCCACCCTCCTCCACTGTCCTCCCACCTGCCTCCAGTAGAGCAGCACCTCATCTGTCCTGAAGCCCTACAAATGCCTGGGGATTGGAGGGGCTTTACCAACCCCGGGTCCTAGACCTCAGCTCCACCTCATGGCCATCACAGCTGCCTCTATGTGGCCTCAGTCCTCGCAAAGTTCAGCTCAATCATTGTGGAAGCAAAGTTTCTTCCGTAATTAGAAATTCTGGCTGGCAAGTACAGTGCCCTGCCCTCTGTCCAGCTGGGATGCAGCCATACTGGCCATGGGTGGCACACATGACCGCCACAGGCCCAGAAATTCATTTCTCATTCTCATGGTTAGAGCTGCAAATTTTGCCATCTAGGTGAGATGCCCAAGGCCAGGGCATCAGAAGAAGTAAACTAGGGTGGTGCTCTCAAATGTCACACTTCCACAGGCTGGCTGTTCCCTGGGCCCAGGGACAGAGGACCACTCATCCCTCTCTGCCTCCTAAAGTTCACACTGACTTGAGAGGTTGGAAAGCCCCAAGTACAAACTTACCTTCCCAGATGCATCTGCCTTGTGCCATCACAAGTTTAACGCACTTGGAGGTGACTTGTCACCCAGCTGTCCCTGGGTGCACAGCAAAGCCCCTCAGCCTGATTCAGGAGATAACTGCAGCAACTTGTGACGTGAGCCGGGCACAGCAGGCCGCCCACATCTGAAACCACGAGTGCATCATAGAGCTGCTGTCCTGAGTAGAGCTGGGAAGTATCTGTCACCACCAATCATGTTAAGTCAGGGAATTGTGAGGTGAGACAAGCTTTCATTCTCCACAGTACTCAGGATTGCCAAATGTGACGTCAGTGATCTGTCTCTTGCCTGGCAAATGAACATCCCCGTGTGCCTCCCAAGAAACACCCGAGGTGCATTTGACTAGCCCAGGAGATGAGGACCCTGGTCAGGCATACAGGACTGGCCTTGTCCCCTTCTACACTTTCCCAATATCAGAGCTGCAGGTTCTGCTGTCACCCTTCCACCTGCTTGTTCCTCTGGCTATTTGCAACGTCTTTCTAGGCCAGGACATGAAAATCTACCTCATAGCTTTTTTTTTTCTTTATTATTACTTTTTGGAGAGACAGAGTCTCACTTTGTTGTCCTCAGTAGAGTGCTGTGGCGTCACAGCTCACAGCAACCTCCAACTCCTGGCCTTAGGCGACTCTCTTACCTCAGCCTCCCAAGTAGCTGGGACTACAGGCACCTGCCACAAGGCCCAGGTATTTTTGTTGTTGTTGTTGTTGCAGTTCAGCCGGGGCCGGGTTTGAACCCTCCATCCTCAGTATATGGGCCCGGCGCCCTACTCACTGAGCCACAGGCACCACCCCCTCTACCTCATATCTTTAATGGCAGTATACGCCATGCTTTAATAATCCCTGCAATGGACATTTGGACTGTTGTCTGCATTCACTGCTTTTTTGGTTTTTTTTTTTTATTCTTATTTTTTTATTCTTTCTTTCTACTTTTTTTTTTTTTTTTTTTGCAGTTTTTGGCCAGGGCTGTGTTTGAACGCACCACCTCTGGCATATGGGGCCCGTGCCCTACTCCTTTGAGCCATAGGCACCACCCTCTTTCTACTTTTTGTTGCAGCCATCATTGTTTTTTGGCGGGCCCAGGCTGGATTTGAACCCACCAGCTCAGGTGTATGTGGCTGGTGCCTTAGCCTCTTGAGCCACAGGTACCAAGCCTTGTTTTTGTTTTTGTTTTGAGACAGAGTCTCCCTATGTCTCCCTTGGCAGAGTGTCATAGAGCCACAGCTCACAGCAACCTCAAACTCTTGGGCTTAAGCAATTCTCTTGCCTCAGCCTCCCAAGTAGCTGGGACTACAGGTGCCCACCACAATGCCCGGCTATTTTTGTTGTTGTTGTTGCTGTTATTGTTGTCATTGTTGTTTAGCAGGCCCAGGCCAGGTTCGAACCCACCAGTCCTGGTGCATGTGGCCGGTGCCATACCACCAAGCTATGAGTGCCAAGTCTGCATTCACTATTTTAAGTAAAGGTAAGGAACAATTCTGGGTGTGGATGTTCAATCAACAGAATGAGCATCTCTATAGAAAAAAATCACTAGGTGTACCATGGAATACTATTCAGCCACTAAGAAAGATGGAGTCAGGCAGCGCCTATGGCTCAGTGGGTAGGGCGCCAGCCCCATATACCGAGGGTGGTGGGTTCAAATCTGGCCCCGGCCAGCTAAAACAGGCAGTGGCAACTGCAACAAAAAATAGTCGGGCGTTGTAGTGGGCGCCTGTGGTCCCAGCTTCTCAGGACGCTGAGGCAAGAGAATCACTTAAGCCCAAGAGTTGGAGGTTGCTGTGAGCTGTGATGCCACAGCTCTCTACTGAGTGCAACAAAGTAAGGATGGAGACTTTACATCCTTTGTATTAACATGGATGGAAGTGGAACACATTATTCTTAGTAAAGCATCACAAGAATGGAGAATTTTGAGATGAGGACACTTAATGATGTAGTACATGGTGGGGGTGGGAAGGGGAAAGCAGAGTGAGAGAAGGAGGTAGGGGGGTAAGGGGAAAGGAAGAACAGAGAGAGGGAAGGAGGGAGAGGGTGGAAGAAGGAAAGAGTAGAGAGAGGGAAGGAGGGGGCTGGGGTCTCGGTGCGTGACACACCTTTTGGGGGCAAGACAATTAAAGAGGGAGTTTACCTAACAAATGCAATCAGTATAACCTGGTTTCTTGTACCCTCAATGAATCCCCAACAATAAAAAAAAAATCTAGGGGTAGAATTATGGGGTCTCAGGGTTAGCATTTTAAACTACTGATACAGCAGTGCTCCGCTAGCATGAGTCTCCTACAAATACTGATACAGGTTTGGTGGCTTAGCAGCAGAGTCCAGGAGTCCAAGACCAACCTGAGAAACCTAGTGAGACCCTGTCTCTCAAAAAAATAGAAAAATTACCCAGGCATGATGGTGCTCACCTGTAGTCCCAGTTACTCAGGAAGCTGAAGCCAGAAGATCACTTGAGCCTGGGAGTTAGACATTGCTGTGAGCTATGACATCATTGCACTCTAGCCCAGCAACAGAGCAAGACCCCATCTCCAAATAAATAAATACTGATAATACTGCCAAGTGGCAGAACAAAGATTTTGCACCAACCTCTACTCTCACCAACATTAAATACTATCAGCTTTCTTTTTTTTTTTTTTTTTTTTTTTTGAGACAGAGTCTCACTCAGTTGCCCTGGGGTCGAATGCCATGGTGTTATACCTCACAGCAACCTCAAACTGTTGGGCTCAAGTGATTCTCTTGCCTCAGCCTCCTGACTAGCTGGAACTACAGGTGCCCACCACAATGCCCAGCTATTTTTTTTAGAGACGGGGTCTCGCTCTTGCTTAGGCTAGTCTCAAACTCTCAAACTCAAGTGATCTACCCACCTTGGCCTACCAGAGTGCTGGGATATAGGCGTGAGCAACCACACCCAGACTTATCAGCCTTTTTAACAGTAAACATTATCAGTCTTTTCAATCTTTGTCAATATGATAGGCAAAGATATTTGAATGTTGTTTTAGTTTGCACTTCCTTGAGAATTTGTCAAGATAAGCATCTTCTTATATATTTATTAGCTATATGCTCTTTGAGGTCCCAAATAAGGTCATGTTTCAGTGTGTGTATGCATTTGTGTATATATGTTTTGAGTGTGTTTATGTGTTTGTAAGTGCACATATGTGCATAACTCTTGAATAAGGTCTGGATAAGATTGCAGCTCTCTGAGTCTGAGAACACCAGGACCCGTGAAGAGATGGAATCAAAGGCTCAATCCCATGAAATATCTTAGCAGTGACTGGGGACATACCCCATTGTTTTCAAACATTTAAATTTTAATCAGCTGGGCATCTATCTTATCTTACTAGAAACATATATTTTTGTTTTCTTTTTTGAGACAAGGTCTTATTCTGTTGCCCAGATAGAGTGCAACTGTTTTCATAGCTCACTACAACCTCAAACTCCTGGACTCCAGTGATCCTCTTGCCTCAGCCTCCTGAATAGCTGGGGACGGGTACCTGCCACAACACTTGGCTAATTTTTCTATTTTTTGTAGAAATAGGGTCTCACTGTTGCTCAGGCTGGTCTTAAACTCCTGAGCTTGAGGGATCCTCCCACTTCAGCTTCATAGAGTGCTGAAATTACAGGAGTGAGCCATGGCACCCAGCCAATCGTACACTTTTCTTTTTTCTTTTTCTCTCCACCCTTGGTAGAGTGCTGAGTGCTGTGGCATCATAGCTCACGGCAAACTCAAACTCTTGGGCTCAAGTGATTCTCTTGCCTCAACCTCCCAAGTAGCTGGGAATACAGGGGCCCGCCACAACGCCCGGCTATTTTTAGAGATGGGGTCTAGTTCTGACTCAGACTGGTCTCAAACCTGTGAGCTCAGGCAATCCACCCACCTCAGCTTCCCAGAGTGCTAGGTTACAGGTGTGAGCCACTGAGCCTGGCCCTAATTGTATACTTTTATACTCACTGGAGCCATCCCTTTTTTAAAAAGAGCTTTCTTCTTTCTGTTAAGGTTCCTTCCACCTTACTGAAGCCTGAATTTACTAACTTAAGACCAGCAGACCACACTACCCACACCATGACCTCAGAAGTGGAGACCACAAGGGCTGTATTGGGAGGAATGAAATTCTGCCAAGAAAAAAACCAGAGAGGAGAGTCCACAATTCTGCATCTGAAATCTACACAAATCACTGGATGACCCATGAACTGCACATGTACAGGCCAACTCCAAGCAGCCCAGCTAAGGTTAAACAAACTCAACACAAGTTTCAGCTGCTATTAACTTCAGAATAGAGTTTGCAGCCTGCTAAAACAACAAAAACAAAGCAAAAAATCAGTACTCCCCAGAGAAATAACAGAATTCGTAGTCTCAATAACGTCTATCATTCATAATTGTCCAACATAAACACAAAAATATTGGATATATGAAGAAACAGTTACATGATCCATACAGAAAAGGAATGTCTCCAAAGACTAACTCCTAGGATCAAGTTGTTAGAAATACCAAAGATTTTGAAGCAGTTACTCCAACCATGCTCAAAGCTATAAAGGAAGATATGCTCCCAGTGAATAGATAGAATATCTCCCAGGAGAAATAGTAACTATAAAAAAGAAACAAAAGATGGCCGGCGCCTGTGGCTCAAAGGAGTAGGGCACTGACCCCATATGCCAGAGGTGGTCCGCCAAAAACTGCAAAAACAGCCCCGCCAAAAACTGCAAAAAAAAAAAGAACCAAAAGGAAAATAAATAAGTGAAAAATACATCTTGGCTTGGCGCCTGTGGCTCAAATGGCTAAGGTGCCAGCCACATACACTGAGCTGGCAGGTTCAAATCCAGCCCGGGCCTGCCAAACAACGATGACGGCTACAACCAAAAAATAACCAGGCATTGTGGTGGGCACCTGTAGTCCCAGCTACTTGGGAGGCAGAGGCAGGAGAATTGCTTGAACCCAGGAGTTGGAGGTTGCTGTGAGCTGTGATGCCACGGCACTCTACCCAGGGTGACAGCTTGAGGCTCTGTCTCAAAAAAAAAAAAAAAAAAGAACCAAAAGGAAAATAAATAAGTGAAAAATACATCTTAAATTATAATAGTACATGAATAATAGTGCATGAAGTGAAAAATACATCTTAAATTAAAGGAATATGTCATAATAGTGCATAAAACCATAGGAATCCCTCAAAGAATGTAACTGGAACTTGATTGGGTTGACAGAGGAAATTACATCCTAGAGCACACTGGGTGGAGGATGTCTATGAAAGTTGGCATAGTGCCCTTCCCGGGCAAAAGGAGGGAGGCAGAGGGAGTCCCAGACACTCACCAGGGTTAGAAGCCTACCTGTAGGGAAGTTGCCACTCCAGCTTGAATCTATATGAGCTTAACTTCAATAACATGCAAACACTCTGCGGCTACACACTACCATCCCCTCCCAGTTACTGATCTGCTGGAAGCTGCTGCAGCTGGAAATAAGAGCAGCTTGTGACAGTGTGGGGAGAAGTGCCACAGTGGATGCCTACATAGGTGTCTGCACCTGCAACATCAGAAGCAGCAATCAGCACACAGATCCCTAAATTTGTGGAGGACAGGGCCCTCACTGCTCAACTCTCTCACCAGATGTCAGTAAGCTGTACCAGGAACACGTGGAAGGCTGCCTGCACCAGGACCTATTATCAACTAGAAGCTGAAGCTGAGTGATATGAACCTCAGCTTACCAGAACTTACCAGGGAAGAGGCAAGCTTTGGAATAGCCTTGAGAGTTCCAAAATAATTACATCAGACAGATCCTACTAGTAAATTGTCTAAGCAGAAAGACAGATTCGTGGTGCGACTTCCTTTACTATCTTCCCAGAATCTTGTATCCATAAGTTGTTTTTTTTTGTTTGTTTGTTTTTCCTTTTAGAGATGGGGCCTCACTCTGTTGCCTAGGATGGAGAGCAGTGGCACTGTCATAGCTTACTACAACCTCCAATTCCTGGGCTCAGGTAATCTCCCCACTTCAGCTCCTAGGTGCCCTCCACCACACCCAGCTGTGTCCATTAAGTTGTATTGAAAAACACCAACACATTTATGTGTTGTATACAGATGCTTTGCACTAGAGTTGTGACAAGTTGGTGATGCAATTATAACTCAGTACAGGAACCACCAGAGTCATATTGGAACTTAAACTTTTTTTGCTAATTACCAGTGCAATCTGAACGTTGTGTCAGTAAGGCATAGTGGAATATGTATCCTGTTATTAAACTGAATGGCAAAAGATGGTTTTGTTTATTATACAATGATACTATGGCTGATTAAGCAATCACTCTAAGCAACCACCACTGGATGGTGTGATGACACCACAGAATTTCTTTTATTTTAGATTAATATGAGGGTACAGATGATTAGGTTACATTGTTCTTGGGAGTTTTTTTGTTTTTGTTTTTGTTTTTGTTTTTGTTTTTTGAAACAGGGTCTCACTATGTCATCCACAGTAGAGTGCTATAGTATCACAGCTCACAGCAACCTCCAGCTCTTGGGCTTAAGCAATTCTCTTGCCTCAGCCTCCCAAGTAGCTGGGACTATAGGTGCCTACCACATCGCCCAACTTCTTTTTGTTTGTAGTTGTCATTGTTGTTTGGCAGGCCTGGGCTGGATTAGAACCCGCCAGCTCCAGTGTATGTGACTGGCGCCCAAGGCGCTGAGCTACAGGTGCTACGTCAATTAGGTTACATTGTTTGCATTTGTTAGGTAGAGTCTAAGCTGTAACTGTGCCCCTCACCCAGGTGTGCCATGTACTCCGCCTTTTAGGTGAGAGCACACTAATCCCCCTTCTTTTTCCCCTCTCTCTACTCCCTCACAATAAAATTTCTTAACAAAAATTAAAAGTTAAAATGAGGGACTGGGCCTGGAGGCTCACACCCATAATCCTATCACTCTGGGAGGCTGAGGTGGTAAGATCCCTTGAGCTCAGGAGCTGGAAACCAGGCTGAGCAAGAACAAGACCCCATCTCTACTAAAAATAGAAAAACTAGTGAGGAATTGTGGCAGGCACCTGTAGCCCCAGCTACTCAGGAGGCTGAGGCAAGAGGATCGCTTGAACCCAAGAGTTTGAGGTTGCTGTGATGATGCCAAGGCACTGTACCCAGGGGGACAGAGTGAGATTCAGCTTCAAAAAAAAAGAATGATTTGAAGTCATTTTCCTTGGCTCTTGATGAATGACCCAGTCAGTGCTCGACTGAGGGTCACTGTCTCAATGACGAGTAGAAAGGCAACTAAAGAATCAGTCAGTGTGTACAGAATGCAGGGACAGCTGCAGGAAAGAACATTTCCACTATTGAGAAAATGAATCCAACAACACATGAAGAGGAATCTGCTAACATGTGATGAAAGTATGTGTGAAGCAGAAAAAAGCTTAGGTGGACAAATCTACTGAGCTCATGAAAACGTAGGGTTTAAAGTCTCTGGTTTTCATTGTATCATTCATCCGCAAGTACTCTGTGGGAAATATTTGAATTTATCACCAGCAGTCAATCTACTGAATCTGTCAGAGCTTCAGTAGTAAACTTCATTTGCTCTCTTGCACTCAAGCAGCAATAACAGATGCACTTTTGCAATCAATTTTGATGACAGGGCACACTAACTCCAAACCCTGATTAAGCAAAATGGCAGGCATTCTTCTCATTAATAGACTACATTATAAAAATTGTGCTCCATAATTATTACATTTAAAGTTTTGTCTGTAAAAAACTCATGGCAGATGAAGGCTACATTGAACAGTTTGATGAGAATATTTCAGTTTATATATATATAAAAGAATCAGTAGCAACAAAAAGTAAAAAATACCCACACATAGTAAATGTTTTAATCACACTATTAAATAGCTCATGAATCAACATAG
>CAUYPK010103226.1:0-13800 GCA_963574355.1 Loris lydekkerianus
CTTAACACAATAACTGTGAAATTGCCAGGAAGGCTATGTTAACCAGTGTGATATAAACGTGTCAACCGGTCTGTGAAACTAGTGTATGATGCCCCATGATCATATCAATGTACACAGCTATGACTTAATAAAAAAAAAAATAAAATAAATAAAATAAAATAGTAACTCCCTTTCTATTGATTCAAGAAACTCACAATGGGTATGAAATTTAAAAATCATTTATACTTTTGAAATGTTAATAGGACTAAGAATTTTAAGTCCATAACAATTTCAACAAATAAACAATATCCATTCAAATTTTTTAAAACCTATAAAGTGATGAACGTCTATTTCAACCAGACAAGCAAAGCAATAGAGAAATTTTAAATGATAAATATTAAAATGCTTTCTTCTTTAAAGATTATAGAGTTTCAAATGTTTTGATACTAGAAACCAACTGACAGATCTTTTATGAATATTTGGAAAATCATCCTTAGTGTTTTTGTAGCCCAGCAAAGATGCAAAAAGAATCGTAATATGCATTTTGGAAAGCTGTATGCAGGAGTCCCATGGTAAGAGCAGACGGAAAATGGTAGTTATTATTAATTTAGGAAAACAAAAGAGCAGCCCAGCATTTCAGTAATGTGGCAAGTTGTGCGCTCTTGAAGGAGAGAGGGTTTTATAATTGGATTTTAGAGTCATTTAGAAGACGAGATAAGATGTAATGGCTGTGTATTAGAGGTTAGAACTACAACAGAAGCCCGTAATGTGAGGGTTCACCGCACTGGGAGACAACAGAAGAAAGAGAAGCAGCCAGCTGAACATGGCCGGGGTGGGGAGCAGCCAGGTGAGTCTGGGGAGACCCGGGGGTGTTTCTGGTGGTCTCTGGCAGAGATGCAGGCTCACTCCTGCCACAGCAGACCTGAGGATGTTCGGCTCCTTCCAGAATGACTTTTCTTTCCTACCTCATCACTCTCTTCCCTCTCTCTTCCTCCCTACCTGCAAATTCAGCTTGGCATCATCCCCTTTGTCCCAGAGGCCCAGCAGTGTGTGTGTGTGTGTGTGTGTGTGTGTGTGTGTGTGTGTGTGTGTGTAGGGCTCACCTGCTGAGTCCCAGGCCCCCGTGACACCCCCTCAACACACACATATGCACAACCCCCCACACATCCACCCCCCCCATGCACACACCTACACAACCCATGTGCGCCCACACACAACCCAAGTGCATGCCCATACACAACCCACATGCACACACATGCACAACCCATATGCACACACACAACCCACATGCACAACCCATGTGCACACACATACACACCCCACATGCACACACACCACACACAAAAACATTCCTTAGACACTCAGAGACCCACATCTCACATACACACTAGACTAATCCCACACCCCACACCCACCCACGCCCACTCTGAGCCCCGGGCCTCTAGGCCCGACCTCTCTGTCTCTTCCTGCCTTTTCCCAGGGAACTCTCACCCTCTGCCCAAGAGGAGACAGAGGAAAGAATCTGAAGGAAAAGTAAAATCTGTCTCCTTCCCTCACCTCTTTTAATTGTCCCAATCCTTGGGCAGATAAATGTACTTTTCAGCCTTTTATTGGGGTCTCTTTCCAAGACTCCATGGCATAGGTTCCAGTTCTCAGGTGAAGGCCTCAGGTGAGCGGCTCTCCTTGTGGAGTACATAATACAAACCCCACAAGGAAAGCCTGTTTCTAGAAGGGGCCGTGGGAAGGGTGGGAGTTGAATTCCTTCCCAGTAACCAGCGCTTGGCTACCCCCTGCTGGGCAGGAAGCTCCAGACCTCAAGACTCAGCCATTCTGCTCCAGGGCCAATTCCTGTCCCCAGGCCTGGGGCGGAATCCACATACTTCCTGTCAAATTGTTATTACACGTTCCATTGTGAAGCTGGAGTGTGAAGTTACCTTCCAATCCCCAGAGGTGTTAAAGACTTTTTTATACTCTGAGCCCTTCGCATGCCAGCTTAAGCAGAACACATCTATTTATTTTTTGTGAGAATCAGTTTATTAAAAGCACACACACAACTCAACTTGTATGGTAAAATTATGTTAGGCTTTGTTGAGCATGAAAAGTGTGTTCGCTTGAGCCCCATTTCCAACCCCTCTGTGCGTGGTTCTCCTGGAGCAGAACAAGCCTTAGGACATTAGCCCAAAGGCTAATCCAGCTGCCAGCCTTCCCCTCACCCTCCTTCCCCACAGCCCCTTCTCCCACCTCTCAAAAAAAAAAGCTGCGTGATACTGGAAATTCTGACAAATACAAGTGGACAGGAAACTGATTTTTAACTGGATCAAGTTTTCAAATACAGATTAACACATTTTAATTGTCCTACAAACTATTCTTAAAGTGAGTCCCTAACAAAAGCCAGATTTGGAGGAAATTCTCTGCCTTAACTGTAATGTGTATACAC
Organism: Loris lydekkerianus; assembly: GCA_963574355.1. Lineage (NCBI taxonomy): Eukaryota > Metazoa > Chordata > Mammalia > Primates > Lorisidae > Loris > Loris lydekkerianus. The sequence goes on from CAUYPK010103226.1 coordinate 2,417, forward strand.
TATTAAGACAGTTATAAAACCTTGGACACATTTGGAAGACTTGGCTTAAAAGAGCCATTAATACAAAATAAAATAAAGTAAAATATAAATAAAAAGCGATTAGTTGTTATAAGCTGTGACACAGCTGCCGTGACAGAAACTGAGGAAACTTGTAAACAGAGGGTACTTTTAAGTCACTCAGTGACCCAAATGTCTTTTTCAGACTCACACATTTCTATAATTCTGACACACTTTTTCATTTCATTTATTTTGCAGACCGAGCAAAAATGAAATGGACATTCAGATTATGTAAACAGGGGCTTTACATACAGCCACCAGACTGCCAGATAGACAACTTCTGTTTACATGAAGTGCAGGGGTAAAGAAACAATGTCAAATGTCCATCTCTTCTTGTATTTATTGGCATGAAGTGAAAACTCAAATATATTCACCAACAAATTAATAAAAGGAGAAACAGCCTCCTAACATTGCATGGTGTGTTAAAGTGTCATAACACTTGAACTCCACATCTTACCACCGCCTCAGAAATAAACATAAACATTTCTTTCTGTCATAAAGGGGTAAACAAATTAGAATTTTGCTAAATCTGTGCTTGTTTTGGTCCCACAACGTGGCCTTGAAAAAGCCCTAGGCTATTTCTAGCTGAAGTCTCCTCCAGTTGATGCTGTAAACAAATCAGAGAAGAGATGAGGGTGACAGTGAAGGAGGGACGGACTTGGAGTTTTGTTATTGTGTTATTAGTCAGCAGAGTTGTCAGAGACTGAGAACGCAGCATGCAAATCTCTTCCTCCTCACAATCCTGTACTTCAGTCTTATTTTTTTCTTAATGACCCCATGTCAGTTATTGCTATCTGGGTGTAGTGGTATAATAGTCATGTTCAGATAGTTTACCAAGGTTGGGTGTAGGGAGGGAAAACAAAGAAATAAACCTAGCTCTGATGAAGGAATCTCTTAACTGAGTTCAGTTCACACTGCTCCCTCATTCGGTTGGAGGAGCACATCAGTTTTCCCATCAAATTCTACCAGGATAGAATATTATTCTACTGATAATATTCGGTACTTTAATCTCCATGACTGCTCAGCAAACTGAGTGACTTCCTCTAGCCAACCCTTGTTTTCTGGTAATTCCAACCCCTTTCTTCTTTGATGCATTTCCTCTTTCCATTTTTTCTTGAACATTCCTCAGATCAGCACTATTTTTTCTTAAAATACTCCTTTATAGTTGATTTAATCCATCACCCAAAAGAGATTTGAGAATCTTAGACACTGAACTATGGAGGATACCAAATAAGTATATTATTGCCCTTGACATAAACTATATTGGAATATGACTGAAAAAAAAACATATTAAACTAACAATGAATGATGGAATATGAGAGCTATGGTTTGAATGTTCCCTCTAAAAACAATGCTCAAATTTAATGCCATTGTAGCCATATTAAGAGGTGGGGACTTTACCAGGCAATTAGGTTGTAAGGGCTTTGCACTCATGAAGGGATTAATACTGTAATCTTGGGAATGAGTTATCACAGGGGTGAGTTTCTGATAAAAAAGACTGCTTTTGGCCCACTTCCCATCTGTCTTGCACACTTGCTCACCACGTGCTGCTTTCTACCGTGGGATGACTCTCACCAGATGTCACCAGATATTGGCACCAGGCTCTTGAAATTCCCAGCCTCTAGAACCATAAATAAATTTCTTTCCTTTATAAATTACTCAGTCTCTAGTTGTATTCTGCCATAGCAGCAGAAAACAGACTGAGACAACATGTAAAACTTAACTAGAAAAATGATTGTCAAAGATGAAGGACTTCAAAGAAGAGAAAAAAAAAAAAAAACAATGAGACAAGAGAACATGTAGACAGGTTCCATAAGGAGATGAAACCTGAGTAACAGTAAACATTATTTGAGTAATTATTCTGCATCAGACACCATTGCAAATATTTTTATGTCTATTATATCCTGTAATATTCTTAAGAACTCTATATGGTAAACATTATCATCTTCATTTTAGAGCCAAAAAACATTGAGGCCGGGAAAAGTTAGAATTCCACAGTTTATAAGTGGTGAAGCTAAGATGTAACTTCTAACTGAGGCCTTGTAAATCTATGCTGTTGTAAAGAAATCAGAGAATGGGTTAAGACAAATAACAACAACAAGCCCAAAGAGCATTTAAAGCCAGTCTTTTCCTTTGAACTGGGTGGGTTTCCTGGTCATACAACTCTGAAGTCACATTTGCAAATATTGTTAACTAAAGAAACTGTGGCTGCTCCCTATCCCACAGAGTTCAATTTTACATGCTACAATATATATAATAATGATCTTAAAAAATTCTGCATATAAAAGGGCCAAAAGAGGCAACTGAATTCAAATAACATAGAAAAGAAATGTGTGCAGCTGCAAAAGAGCTGTTCAAGGAAAACATCCAAACTTCCCTTGGTCTTTTCATCATGTGAAGTTTACATTCATGATGGTCTAAATAAGAGGTGAAGAGTAGTTAGAAAATCTAGAAGGTCAGGTGCCTACCAATAGGAATACTTCTGGCAATTTCAGGGCCTGCAGCAGGAAGTAGAAGTCCACATGGAGTACGTCTTTATGTTTAAATATATATGTTGTTAAGCTAACACACTATGAAAGTCAAATTCTACCTTCCTACATTAATTGACAACCTGAAAGGACAATTTTTAATTCAAAATTCCTGAACTACTCAGAATGCTATGCTAGAGTATAGCAGTTTAGAGAGAGCTGGTTTGTGCATGGCATCTGATCCCAACCCCAGAAACAAGCCTGTGATGCCCATTTCTCTCCTGGTCAGAAGAGAAGAGTGAGGACCTCACTCACCTAAGCTGTGCCCATAGACCTCTACTCTGAGCACTCCCGTGGCCACCCCCTCAGGCCTGGAGGAGGGTACACTGGCAACACAGTCTACCTTCCAGGGAAGACCCCAGGAAGAGGCCAAGCAGCTTTGTCATCACCTGCTTGGGGAATTCCAAGAGCCACAGCTATGGAGAATTATTAAAAATTCAGACTCTCAGACTCACTATTGGCCTACTGAATTAGAATCTGCATTTAGTTAAGATCTCCAGATGACTCATATAAGCATATAAAAGTTTGGAAAGCTCTGGGCCAAAATGGAGGGCAGCTGCCTGCCCAGCAGGTCCACTTGTCCCCAAGGACTCCTTGCCCCGTGGGCAGAGGTGTTGCTGAGTGAGGGCCAGGATACCACCCACTATACAGTGGTGCTGGGACATAGTCACTTCTTGCCAGGGTCTAAAGCTCCACAATAGATTTAATCACACAAATGAATGCAGTAGGCCTAGTGTAAACATATTTGAGGGGAATGTCAAGGGTGTCGGCTCTGTCTGAAAGGCGCAGCCAGCCCTCAGCTCTAGGTCATTGTGACCCTGAGTCTGTACCAGCTAAGGAGGAAGGTCACATTCACATCACAGAAAGGTGTGTATTTACTCCCTAGACTGACAGGTATTTCTCATGGATGGAGAGGCAAGGAGAAAATGAGTGTCAGCAGTTCCTGGAGAGGTAGTAGAAAATATTTACATACCTATCTCCACCCCTGAGAAAGTACCTATAATTTTGATTGAGTAAGAAAAACACATATATTTTCATTTTAAAAAATATTCCCTCATCATTTTGATACCCTGAATTCTCCCTACCCTGTGCCTCCACTCCTGTCATGTTAAATATTGTGTTGCACGACGGTTAAAGGTTTACATTGATTGCCACTGCTTAAAGCTTGAGGTTGTACTTGGAGGAGCCCGATAATCCACTCAATCCTTTCTCAGTCATTCTATTGTCACAAATACACATGTGAAGAAAGGTCCACCCTCCAGCTGGGGCCAAAACAGACATGTGGTGGAGTTAGAAGAGAAGAATTCCCAGACTGTTTGGTCCCTTTGTGAATCTCTACAGGAAATGTATCTAGCCCTGTGCATCTGGATCTATCAAAGAAAAGGTTTATTTCTACCAGGATTCTATTTTTGAATAGTTATATTCTTCAAAGCAGGTGAAAGACAAAAAGCATCTGGTAAATCAAAAGGAAGGTAATATAATTATTGCAGAATACTGAGATGATCACTTCCGTTCCTTTATCCACATTCCCATATGTGTATAACTGCACAAATATTATCCAAGTTATAATTTTAAAATAATTTATCTTTGACATTGGAATGCAATGCTACTTTTTCCCCTTAACAAACATTTATGGAGAATGCACTACATATTGGCCAGTCTCACATACATTACTTTTCTTAATCCTTACAATAACTCTTTGAGGGAGGTGTATAAGATAGTCTGAGACAGGGAGAGGATAAATGGCTGTCTCAGATCATTTATCAGCAAGTTAGTGGGAGAGCATCTCCAACTCCCCAGTGTTCTTTCCACAACAATGCCTCTTTGACTTCATTATCTGGCCCCCTTGAGAATGGGGTATTCCACAAATATGACCTTTTATTGTAGAAGCTTAGCCTATAGATGAAACAACATCTAAAAAATTGTTTTGAGGAAAGACCTTCTAACATATATTATCTATTTCCCTGCCTTCTAAATAACAGTTAATGAATATTATGAATATTTACCCTTTCTCTAATAATTCAAAGTCATCACCATGAGTTGTCCTGTTGTATTAAGTAGTAGTACGAATGGGTGTTTACATTTTTTATTATATTTTCTGTCTTTTTCCAGCTCATTTATTATTGTCAAAATAAGCATTAAGAAGGGTCTGGGTTGGAGTCCAGGAGATAAGTAAGAGGCATGAAATTAGTGGAAGAGTTTTGTAGCTATTTCATGGGCAAGAAGACCTTTCTGACTTCTGAGTCTGGGAATAACATTGTAGATATGCTGACTTCTAGATACAGTAAGAGGTTGTTCTTGAGGTCCTGGGGCAACAGGTTTACTTACCTAGATCTGTCTTGTTTCAGAAATTTCTGAACCACACAAATAATTAGATGTATTTTCTATCACTCATTTAATAATAAGAGAGAAAGCAGAATTTAATAGTTAAGTGCAGCAAGTTACATAAATTCTCTTCATCTTTTTCCTCTCTTTGGAGTTCTCAGCAGGATAAAATAGGTTCTTTGTATCCGTAAAGCTCCTCAACTGGTGCCTGGCGCATAACATAGATAGAAGTCAAAGTATGTTGGGGGAAAAAGTCACAGATAATCCTGAAAGTGTATAATCAGGGATCAGCCACATACCTAGAATGACTCTAGATTTGAGGCCCTCATTCCCTGTCATTCTGTGCATGACACCTATGAAAAGGGGCCTCTCAGAAGTATGTTGCTTATTTCTAGTGAAGCCTATAGCTTGTGGTAACATGATGCATTGCAAGATGCTGCAACAGGCTGAAATTTTCACATGTAAATCCTGCACTTTGTAATGTAAGAGCAATTACTTTTATGAACAAAATCTTTTCAATCCACCATTTCAAATCCTTGTCTTGCCATGTCCTAGTCAAAACATCTGTCCATTAAAGCCAACATAAAATATATTAAATGAAGTGTGTTTGGTTTGGGACATCTGCTTCTTTCTGCTGGTGTGAGAACTGTTCTAAATTCAATGGGTTCAGGCTACAGGGCTTTCATGAAAACATTTTAGTTGTATTCATGGGGATTATCAAATAGCCCACAGTTTTGATTACTGTTTCAGGTTCAAGTAGAATTCAGAGTTCAACAAGAGACTCAATCAAAATAATGACAATAATAACAACTATAACACAAAGAATAAAAATCTCCATATGACATTTTTACATAGTTTCATATATTGATGTTAAGTATTATATAAATATGGTATAATGGCTTGTACTATAATGAGTACTCTATATTTTTAACATTATTGATTTTTTTTATGTTCTTCATTTTGCATTCCTATTGAAGGTAGTTATTGTTTTCATACCAAACTTGAAAAAGAAAAAGAATGAACAGGCATTGAATTCAGGAAACCAGGATAGGCATCGATTTCAGATAATACCTGACTCAATGCCAATAATTTTACCTCTTTTCTCTCTAGACTTTTTACTGAAAGTTGAAAATATGTGAACATTTGGAAATATTTCCAAGAAATCATTTGCTAATAAATATGTGTCTAGCGCTTGGTTGTAAAGTTGCCCCAGATGTAATTAAATTTTAAAGAAAGATGTCTAAGAAACGTAGTCAAGAAAATATTATTCTTTCATTGTTTTCAACCAACATTTGGCTCATAATCAAAGTACAATTTTCTAAAGTAACTAAGTCACATAAGCATCTTCAGCCATGGCATTTACTAAACATTTTCTATATTTCATTTTCTTCTCAATATCAGCAGAAAATTGTAGTAGAATAGAGAACTTGGAGTCAGAAAAACTGTTCAAATCCTAATCAAGTCCTTATCATTGATTGTATGAATTTAGGCAAATAACACAATCTTATTTCTCAGTTTCCTCCACTCACAAAGTCAATATCTGCAGCCTCTCTAATAAGACTGAAGGGTGGTGAAAGTTGTAACATGTAAGGTGTTATACATTTCTCCAGTGCCTACTGTGTGCCAGCCTTTATCTGAGGTATGATAAATGGTTTAAAGTAGCTCCCAATGAATCAAGCTTCCCCAGATCCACACCAATCACAAAGTACCATGAGGTGGAATCTGTGTCCCCACCCCTTGAGTCTGGGCTAACCTGGTGACTTGCTCTAACAAAAGGCTGCTTTCTCTCTTGGAGCCCCACTGCCTCACTAAGTCTAGCCTATCCTTGAGGAGAGGGAGACCACATGGGAGATAGACCCTGGAGGATGAGAAATCACAGAGGGAGGGGTCACATGAATGAGTCAACACCACATGCAGCAGAGATGAGCAGCCCTCTGAGATCTGCCCCAATCCCTGACCCACATGATCATGAATAATAACCGGGTCGGCTTGTAAAGCTGCTAAGATTTGGCTTGATGTGTTATGCGGCAGTTTATAATTGATAGACAAGGTGATTTTTACTGTAGTGCAATCTTCAAAGCAGCCCTCTGAAGTAGATATTCTGCCCATTTCACATGCTGTGGATCAAAATGGACTAACAGTAAATGTAAAGACTACTTAACAAATTCCTGAACAGATAAGGCTTTCATAACAGACAGTGAAATCAGGAAACTCTACCTTCTACACACCTCTCCCCTAGAAGAAGTACCCTGAAGAAAAGCTGCTTGTTTAAAAGTATTGCTATGCTTTACACAATAATTTGGAAAACTCCAAATATTCTCAACACATCTCTGTCATTTTGCCATAGACTAAAAGCCTACTGCTAGGTCTCGGGGACAGCAGACTTCAGTCTGAGATAGATTCAAGAAGCTCAAAACCATTTGTATTCTAACAAAATTTTGAGCTTCTTACATTAATAGAAACAAGATCGCAGTTTAAATTAAGCATTATATAGTAGTCTTTCATTGTGGTTGGTCTAACTTGTAAAACTTCAGAGCTAAAAGAAAGCTTGCAGATTATCTAGTCCAAGCTTCCCATATCATGGCCAAAGAGTTGACATTACAGAAACTTGATCAAGTTCTAAGCAATCAGCTCATCATAGAAAGACCAATAGCCAGAACCCTAATCTCAGCACTGCCTTTCAGACACAGTCCCAAAGTCCCTGAGTCCTTGCTGAGGTTACCTTGTGCAGGATTACCCACCTTGAGAATATTGGTAAAGATAGATAATTGCATTTCTTCTTGCATCATAGTTTCATCTATTTAAATTATTTCATGTAGTTATTTAAAGCTAGATCTTAAATCTTTCACAAAATAGGCATCTACGTTACCTATTTTAAAAAAAAAAAAAAGACACAAGAATGACTTAAAATAACTGAAAGAAAAGTGCACAGAAAGGCCTGCATGGCATTTGGTTAGAAGAAAGGATGATTTAATTGGGTAATATGAGCTCAATTCTCAAGCATTATTTACGATGCTTGTTGACATTTGCAACAAAAGTCCAATGTTACCTTCTTAGCATAAAATAAGTGATTAGAAAGAAATGGCATACAATAACAGAACATCTTTAGGATATATCAAATGACAGCAAAAAGAAAAAAATTATAAATAACCTACCATACATTTGTTTTCATCATGTCCATTCTGCTTCATTTGCACGACTCTTTTTTTTATTTTTATGTTTTATTAAATCGTAGCTTTGTACATTAATGCAATTATGGGGTACAATGTGCTGGTTTTATATACAATTTGAAATGTTTTCATCAAGATGGTTAACATTTTCTTAGTTATTGTGTTCAGACATTTATATTCTACACCTAATAAATGTCACATGTACCCTTGTAAAATACACCATAGGTGTGGTCCCATCAATTACTCTTCCTCCACCCATCCTCCCTCCTCTCCTCCCCTCCTTCTCCCCTTTCCCCTTCTTCTTGGTCTATAAGTGGGTTAAAGCTTTCATAAGAAAGCTATAAATTGGTTTCATAGTAAGATACGCACACGGCCTACAGACACATGAAAAAATGATCATTATCCTTAATCATCGGAGAAATGCAAACCAAAACTACTTTGAGATATCATCTAACTCCAGTAAGATTAACCCACATCACAAAATCCCAAAACCAGAAATGTTGGCCTGGATGTGGAGAAAAGGGAACACTTCTACACGGCTGGTGGGAATGCAAACCAATACTTTCCTTTTGGAAAGATGTTTGGAGAACATTTAGAGATCTAAAAATAGACCTGCCATTCGCTCCTACAATTCTTCTACTTGGTATATATCCAGAAGACCAAAAATCACATTATAACAAAGATATGTGTACCAGAATGTTTACTGCAGCCCAATTCATAATTGCTAAGTCATGGAAGAAGCCCAAGTGCCCATCAACCCATGAATGGATCAATAAATTGTGATATATGTACACCATGGAATATTATGCAGCCTTAAAGAAAGATGGAGACTTTACCTCTTACATGTTTACATGGATGGAGCTGAAACATACTATTCTTAGCAAAGTATCTCAGGAATGTAAGAAAAAGTATCCAATGTACTCAGTCTTACAATGAAACCACTTGCATGACTCTAAGAAGCACACATTAAAAGCAGAGGTTGTGTTCCCAAAACCAATTTTGTTAAGATATATTGTTATGAGATAAAAGACCACTGAGAAATGAGAAGCAAACAAATAACAAGAAAAACATTTCATTGGGTCAAGGACTGGGTCTGGGCCATGAGAGGGGAACCTGGAAGTTATTTGTCTATGTCCTATTGTGTGTATGTAGTTCTTGTCTTGGGCTCTATACCTTACACAATTGAAATGCTTCATGCTTCAAGTCTTTATGTCTTACCTTCTAAACTAGGTCAAATTCCACGCAAGTGGACGCTGTGCCTTAAATGTCATCCTTCACAGGGCCTCTCAAATTCTGTGCTTATATGTAGAAGAAGAAAATTTGCTGAAAGAAAACAAGTGATGTTCAAAAGTTTGTTGCCCTCTTGCACCAGGTAATCATTTTATGCTGTATTAACACCTTCCTCTGAAGAGAGTCAAGGGACAACATTGACTCAGGGTAGAGCACCTGACATTTGAAAGTAACCCATCCCAGCTGTCTTTGCATTTAAACAAGGAGTGATTTTAGGCATGGAGGTACCTATGATGTACACAGGGCTGAGAAGTGATTTGTAATTTAGATATGTAAGTTGTAAACATGGAGAGCAGGAATGTTGCTGTGACCATACTGCGTGTTGAGAGCCAACAAGGGGACAGTTTTAGATTGCAGTGATGAAGCACTGCGTTGATATTCTCCAATTACAAAATCATGGCCCCATCCACCTCTTGTGTACCGCTGACTCTTGACTAAGCCTCCATGACCCAGGAAGGAGGAAAAGAAGAAAAAAAAAAAAAAAAAAAAAGAGGCATTGGCCTGCATTAGCTAAATAGCACGCAAAGTTTTCCCTCCTCCCCAGGGTGTGCCAGGAATGCTTCAGGTTGGCCTCTGTCATTTTTTTTTTTTAAGTCAGATGTTTGCTTTTCTACCAGAAGCCTTTCTATTGACAAAGTAACAGAAGAGTAAATTTTAACTTGAAGTTTTTCCACACTGCAGATGTCTTTTCTTGTGAGAATTGGCATATTTTTACCTTCGGAATAATCTCTACTTTCATATGCCTAATTAAATTTTAGAGATCTCCTGCTTAAATAAAGATTTATTAGCTGTTAAAGTTGTAGCATAACTCTTCTGCCACCTACATGCTATCCTTGAATGTATTTACAAGCAACCTAGCTTATCCATTATAAAAATATGGGTGATTTAATGCTGCTATGTTATTGGTGTCAACTATCAAAACTGCTTCACAAAAGGGCTTCCTGGAGTTACTGTTACTTGACTTTCAGACTATCAATTTGCTTAATGAAAGAGGGTCTGTGAATTTTGGGTATTAAGTGTTTGAACCAGTTAAGTTAAGGGAAGCAATCAGCAGGGCTGGAACTCTGTAGAGCTCAGCTCAGGCAAGATTACAAGCTGCTCTGTGTGCAAATGTGGTCACATCACTAAACGGCCTTCTCAGTGTGGCACTGACATTGATGTGTGTGTTTACTGAAACACATAAAACTCATAGAAAGATCATAGATTGTGTTTTGGAAATTATTTCCTCACACCAATAGCTTTGACGTCTTCCTTTTTTCTCTGAGATTTTTAGCTGTCACTTTGCCAACCCTAAATTTTGGCAACATACCTAAAATATTCAGGATTAAATTAAATTTAGCAACATTTGCATACTTCCAAAGTCCTCTTAAATGAGGAAATGTCTAAGTATGAGTTTCATCATGGCTGTTTCCCAGTAAAGTTACATGATTTGATCAAACCTTCAGATCAGTGCAGAGAGACTGGGCAGAAAGAACGTGTGTGTGTAGTTCTTTAATAAACTAGAACTGGCTGGGCATGGTGGTAGTTCATGCCTGTGAAATCCCAGGGCTCTGGGAGGCCGAGGTGAGATTGCTTGAGCCAGGACTTCAAGACCTGGACAACATAGTGAAACTCTATTGCCACAGAAAATTTTAAAAATTAGCTGAGTGTAGGATCGCTCAAGTCTGGGAGTTCCAGGCTGCAGTGAGCTACGATCATACCATTGCACTCCAGCCTGGGTGACAGAGAGAACATATCTCTAAATAAGTAAATAGGAATTTTAAAAATTAAAATGGAATACTTTTAAAGACATATAATAGCTTCTATTTTCTAATTCTCAAGAAAGAAAAAGCTATTTTAGGTTCTGTTTCCTAAATCCTCAAGCCTTTGCTTCAGCTGATTCCAGGCAAGAAACAAAATATACAGATTACACTAAGCAGAAATAGAAGGTCAATGTATATTAAAGCAGGCGGCGCCCGGCGGGGGGGGGGGGGGGGGGGGGGGGGGGGGGGGGGGGGGGGGGGGGGGGGGGGGG
>CAUYPK010103232.1:0-18082 GCA_963574355.1 Loris lydekkerianus
AAAACCTGAACTTAAAATAAAAAACTTTGCTATACACCATATCAGAGTGTATGGCCTGTTTCTTGACTTAATAATTACAGGAGCGAGTTTTACACCTACAGCAAAGCTTCTGCTCGTTTGCGTCTCCGGTCACGCAACATTATGGTATATCTAGAGATCAGACTTTAATTTTGATTTAATCAAATGAATTAATGTGTGTCTTTCTGTTACTGATTTATGCTTTTATTCTTGTTAAAAGTTCTGTGTCTACATTGAAGTCGTAAGAATACTTCTGGATTTTCTTTTTGGTTTCATGGCTCTTTACCCCATATTTTAGGTTTATAACTAATTTGAAAATTTTATTGCTATAATGTGCAGCTGGGAACCATTTACATTTTCCCCTAGATGAAGTGCTAATTATCTGTCAAACAATTCACTATACATAAAACCTTTTCCCCACTGATTTGTACCACATTCTATTATTTTAATAATTTGCATCAGTAACTCAGAAATCTATTCCCAGGCTCTCTAGTTTTGATATTGATTTGTTTATTACTGCACCTATACCAGACTATTTGATAACTCTAGCTTTGTTATATGTCTTGGAATTTGTATTTTAAGTGTCTTGCTTGAGATGTCTACAGTTAGTAGATTGGTTTTTGTTTGTTTGTTTGTTTTGTTTTTGTTTGTTCGTTTGTTTTGCAGTTTTTGGCCAGGGCTGGGTCTGAACCCACCACCTCTGGTATATGGAGCCACACCCTATTCCCTTGAGCCACAGGTGCCACCCAATTAGTAGATTTTTTTTTCAAGCTTTTATGTTTCTGGAATTTTACTCCTTCACTCTTTTTTATTTTAATTTAGTTTGCCAAACTCAGTAAAGGTTTATATGAATTTGATTAAAATTATATTGAATTAATAAAATGAAAAGAACAGGTAAAGGAAGTTAGTAACAAAGTGAATTTCAGAGAATTTTGTGTAGATATTTAAATTAAAAACTATTTGCAACAAATAATACAATTAAACATATATGTGCCTATGACCCAGCAACTCTATTTCTTCTTTTTTTTTTTTTTTTTTTTTTTTGCATTTTTTAGGTAAAGTCCCTCTTACAGTCGTGTCTTGTGCCCAAAAGGTGTGGCACACACCAAAGCCCCACTCCCCTCCCTCCTTCCCTCTATTTGCTCTTCCTTTCTGATTTCATTTCTTTTTTTTTTTTTTTTTTTAAGCAGGAACTCAACTTTATTGCGTCAAGCAGCTGCTTATATAGAACGTGGGGAAGGGGCGGGGAAAGAAGGCAGGGGATGAGGTGCATGACAGGGTTGGGCCAATGGCATGGTACCACGTTGGCTGTATCTTTGTAGAGGCAGTTTCAGGCCAGGCCTTGCTGAGTCATTGCTACGTGGAAGTAGCTCAAAGGATCTACTTCTAGTCAGGCTCCGGAAGTTGCACTAGGCCTCAGGCACATGGCAGGGCCCAACAATTCCCTCTTTTGTTTTTTGTATGGCGGATAAACATAGCCCCTGTCTTAGGTTGTCTGCTCTTGCAGTTTCAGTCTTACCCGTCATGGGGATACAAACATCAATGGTTTGGTCCCTGTCTTAGGTTGACTGAACACAGAGTGATCTTACCCGTCTATGGGTACTATGAATGTAATCCACTGTGCAGCCTCTCCATATCCAATAACAGCCAAATTTAATAGGTAGATTGAAGTTGGCAAAGTGAGTTTAGATGCTTTATATCAAACGTGTGATTGCTTCTTTGTTTGAGGTTGCAGATGTCAGAGGTTTATGGGAGAAGAACTTAAAAGAGAGACAGTTCTTGCCACTAGCTTAATTCTCCAGTGAATTGGGGAGAGCCTATCATTTTATCTGAAATGCACAGTGTACCCATTTCAGCTGAAGGAATGTCAGGGACCCACCAGGACACAGCTCAGTCAGCACCATAGGCTGGCAACACAGTTGGTGACCAGGGAGGCTGGGGTGGCAGAGCCAGGAGACCAGTCCCAGGCAGAGTTCGTGAGAGTTGGAGAGAGAGCAGTCAGCCAGAGGGGCACATGCACACATGTGTGTGGTCATTGCTGTTGTAGAAGGTACTCTGGAGTATGCAGGGTCCATTGCAACAATCCAACCGGGCCCCAAGACCTGGGTTGGCAACAGGCAAAGCATGGTCTTTCTCGATGGGGGCGGAGCTGCGGATTGATGACCAGAGTGAGAGCTGGGCCTGCTGCCCGTTGCCTGTCACACAGGAGAGATCCTCCTGGGAGTGGATGGGACATATCTGAACGGTTGGAGCCTACAGCTGAGAAAGCCTGGGTTTATTACCCTAGAAGGAGCCCATCAGATGTGGGCTGGAGAGTGAACGAGGCCTGCCTGCCAACCCACCGGGCATGAAGGGACAGTGAGGGCGGGAATGAAATGGCCAGAGAGGGCTGGGGAGGCAAGTCTGTGCGGACGGAGGTGCTGGGAGCCATGCGCTCCGTCATGGCTGCTGAGATGCGGGATAGGGTTCAACTCCTGCCTTCACCTGCCCTGTTGGCTTTCTCATCAGTACTGGGCCTGACAGCTAGTTCCAGCTCCAGCCCTGGCACCAATCTGTGTTATGTGAACAAATCACGCCTCTTCTTGGAAGCTGCTTTCCCATGAGCACAAATGATGAGGCTCAGAGAGTTAGAGTTCGCTGTGCCTGGGAAGTCACAGCCTCTCTCCTAGGCTGGCTGACTGGTCACAGCAATTGGTGTGGACCGGCTGCCAGTCCCCAAGCCTGGGATGGCTGCAGGACCTCCCCCCTTGGCCTTCACGACGCCGCTGACACTCAGGCACACACCATGCTGCTGCTGCCTCGTCCTCAGTGCTTACCCAGGGGGGCTGAAAGTGAAAATAGCTGGGAAGAAAAGTGAAACCAGCCTCTCCTTTCTCAGGGACAAGGAACTGACAGCAAGCCCAAGTGGCGAACAAAGGTTACTCTATGGCCCTTGAAATAAAGACTCAGAGGAACCTTGGGGACTTCCTCATTCCTGGTTTTCATTTCTCAATGGCTCTGGTTCCTGGGACGCAATAGGCCCCAAAGGCTGTCACTACAGCCCTGTCAGCCAGGTGACCCAGGTGGCCTGTCCCTCCCTGCCTGCACTAGAGTCAGCCCAGCTGCTGAAGTCGGGGCAGAGACCCAGCACACAATCACACGTGCCTGGGCAAGCACGGCCACGTACAGGAGCATGCTCTCGCCGGTGTACACGCCACGCGTCCATCCTCTAGTGCACACACATATTGTGACACCTCGCCCACAGCTGTCCCCCAGTACAAACCCATATAGACACACACAAGCACACTGTCTCTCCCTCCAGCCTCCATCCTCACATGCATCCACACCGGCACAAACACACAGGGGGCCGTGGCATGGGCACGCCCCACTCGAGCATGTGCCCCGACTGTGGTGGTGCTCGTACATGCCCAGTGCACAGATGCATAACCAGCAGTGCAGCCTTGCTGCTGCCGTCAATCCAGGCAGCGCTGCTGTTCCTTCTCTGGGTGGGTCCACCTCTCCCTTGGCCAGCAGAGCAGTGCCCCATAACTGCATTTTGTTCTATTTGCATTGACCCAGAGGGACTTACGACCCAGGCCCTTCAAAGGGCAGGCCACCATGCCCTGGCTGCTTTTCCCATTTGTGCTAAACGGCTGCTGGGCTTCTCCAGCACTGAGGAAGTTCTTTTTATTTCTATGCAAGAGCGTCTCTTCCAAGCTACAGGGAATACAGACACACTCAAGTTACTTTGAGTCATGGCCTTTCTTTGTTATGAAGGAAGGAAGGACAGAGAGATAGATGGGCACTAGCAAGGCCCTACAGCTAGGACGGGGGGTTAGGACTCAATCATGACAACACTTGCTCAGCGCTTCCTCTCACCGGTTGTGGCACAAGCTGCTCTGCGTGCCTTCTCCTGGGTGCTCTCCATGGCCCTGGGACTAGGTTACCACCATCATCCCCAGCTGAGAAGGACGGTGCTGAGGCTTAGAGAGGTTTGCAACTTGCCCAAAGTCCCACTGCTGGTCATCAAGGCTGAGATGCAAACCCAAGCTGTTGGGAACCCAACAATGTGGCCCTGAGCGCCACTCTGCTGAGGTGGCTTGTAGCTTGTCGCTCCTTAGAAGCTCGTGACTGTCGCTCCCACCACAGTGGGTCTGCCATTCTCCTAACACGACTCCTGGCACCCCTGCGTCCTCTGCGTCTCACTCTGAGTGTCCCTGATTCAGAACTCTCAGAGAGACGAACCTTCAAGGTCAGATTCCTGCTGATGTGGAACCCTATGAGGCAAGAAAGAAAACCCTCCCTCACCTGCACCCGCATGCCTGTCTCACCGGGTGGCGGCGGCCACGGGGTGGGACAGTCAGCCTCAGTCAGGGCAGCAGGTCACAGTCAACACAGCAGCCCCTGTGAGTGGGACAGACACACCAACCACAGAATGTCCCTGGTGCTTTCAAATACCATGACGGAAATCTTTACTGAACCACATTTCTCATTTTCTTGACTTTCTAAGATTGATCTAGTAAGTATAATTGGACTTTTAAAAATTAGTCTGGATTTTATGAGTCCTGGGACATTGTTCTGAATTCCATCTGGAGCAGGCTGCATAAGTAGGAGGTATGGAGAGCTATTGTGTGGTTACAATCAGGAAACTCCCTAAACATCTTTTTAAAGTGCATTACTGCTTGGTTATTTGCCCTCATTTTAATCTGGAAGCAACAATGAGAAGGAAAAGTCCCTGGCAGTGGGTTCTAGTGAACAGAGCCATGGGGGAAGCTGCAGAGGCAGGCGGGCCCCTTCTCCTGCGCGTGCAGCCTGCTGCCAAAGCCACCTGCCCTGAGGGGCCTCCGGGGACTCTGCAGCCAAGTGGGCACGTGGGCCTGGCCAGCTTCCCGTTATCTCCCTTCCCAGGAGCCACCTCTGCTGACAGGGGACAGAGACAAATGTCTCAGGTCACTCTAGCCCCGTCACACCCACAGGCACAGGCTGCTAATCCTCTCTTGGAACTGTCAGGAAAAGCCCATTTTAGTTTGATCCTCCGCACAAATAGATGAGAGGCCACAGACCTTGACGTCTGCGAGTCTGAGCATTGTTCAGCGTTTGTCAGAAAACATCCATATTTAGGTTGGTCGGGAGAGGCATGAAGGAAGCAGCCAAGGTCTAACTTCATTGAAAAGACCTGCTGGGGACAAATATTCACACCCTAAGCTGAAGTAAGTCTGAATTGGGAACACCATCCAGTGCCCAAACCCAGAAGCTCCTGGGAGCCAGCGTGTTTACAGGATAATCAGGTCCTCTGGGCTGGTCGCCCCAAGCTGACTGAAGGTGGCTGATCTTCAGTTTCCATAAATTCAGGAGTGGGGCTGGAATCAAACCCCTCTCCTCCACAGGCCCAGGGTGGGTTTGTGTGCAGCTGCCAGGCTTACAGGGAAGGGGAGGTGAGCTGGGGGTGTGGGTTTGAGGCAGCCTTGGTCCTGGCAGCTCCTGTTTTCCTAAATCATGAGTGGGTCAAATAAGGAGATTGCCTCAGACCTCGTGCTGCAGGGTGACCATGTCTATTACATGATATAGACCAAAACTCACAGGTAACACCAGGCGAGACTAGACCGCTAAGCGGAATGTATGTGGGCGCCCTTATTTTGTGTGTGTGTGTTGGGGGGGGGGGAAATCCCACCTTGTTTTGTTTATATTTTCTCCTTACTTTGCAGAAGAAATAAGATACCTTCTACCAAGGTTGTACATAATTTCCCATCACCTGCCTTGGAAACTCTCCTAAGAGGGTTAATCTTCACAATATTGGTATTCTAGTTTTGTTCTCCTGACCTTTAGCCTGCATTGCTGACTGAAGCTTTTTAAAGGAGTCTCTTGTGGCCCGAAAGAGAACTGGGGTCGTGGTATTCTGAGGAAGGAGGGCCTAGAGACAAACTACCCCAGGGGAAGTGATTCCCGACTGGAGAAGTGAGGCCAGCCCTGGCCACAGACCCCTGGCACCCTGTGCTCTCACGTGGGTGATCTGAAACTCTATAGCTTAGGGCCATCACTTAATGCAAACAGCCCTTCAAACCTAACTGCCCAGCATGCCCATACAGGACCATCGGAGCTCAGGGAGGGGACAGGGGGGTTGGGCACAGGGCCCTGGGTGTCTGCCCAGCCCTTTCCAGAGAATGCAGCCTTCTTCTCTCTTCTGACTGACAATGGAATAAAAGGGGAAAGAGGCTGCACATTTCCTTTCAATCAATGTGACCGAGGCCCTTCTAGAAAGCCCCCTCCTCAGGGAACTACAATGGGGCATGTTCCTGAAGGTCTCTGCTTAGGGACAGCCCCCAAAGTGTCATCAGGACTCTTCTTGAGCTACCAGGTTCTTCAGGCTGAGAGACACAGCAGGACATGTCCAGGGCCAGGGTGGGAGGGGGTGGACACAGGGCCTGGATGCGTGAGGCAAATGTGTGCCCAGAGGGGTCTGAGTGGGACAGGACTGAGCAGCAGGGTTCTCTGGGCACTGACTTTTGTTGAATCCTACATTTATTTTCTGGGTCTGCTGTAACCAGTGTCACAGACTTCATGGCCTCAAACACAGAGACGTATTGTCTCGCTGTTGCGGAGGCTGCAAGTCTGAGATTAAAATGTTGGCAGGGTTGGTTTCTTCTAAAACCTCTCTCTGACTGGTAGGTGGTCACCTCTCCCTGAGTCTTTTTATCATCTCCCTCCTGTATGTGCCTGTGTCCAGCATCCCTCTTCCTATAAGTATACCAGTTATATTGGGTTAGAGCCACCTGAAATACCTTTTAACTGCACTACCCCCACATACGGTCACATCCTGAGCTATCCTGGGGGACAGGACTTCAACACGTACATTTTAGGGGGACAAAAATTCAGCCCTAAGCTTCAACGAAAAGCACAAAGTATCTTATCCTCAATGGACAGTTTTGTAACCCTACTGCCAGCTAAAGAAAGCCACCTCACCTATAAAGGCACAATCCCACACTACAAAGCATTTCACTTACAATTTCTCCTTCAATCTCCCCAAGTCCCCTGAAGTGAGTAGAAAAGGCATCCTTGTCCCATTTCACAGATGAAAAGACAGAGGTCCTAAGAGGTGAAGTATGTGGCCCTGAACTCCACTGCCAGAAAACATTAGGGCTAGGCTGAGACCTGGTGTCTGCTTTTGTTTTCTGTTGCCATAACAGAAAACCACAGACTGGGTAATTTATAAAGAAGAAAAGTTCATTTCTCACAATTCTGGAGGCTGGGAAGTCCAGGAGCACAGTGCTGGCATCCGGCAAGGGTCATCCCGTGGCAGAAGGGCAGGAGGAGAGGAAATTGGCTAATTTCATCCTTTTTATTAGAGCCCACTCACTTGATAACCATCAGGAATCCATTCATGAGGGTGGGGCCCTCAAGACCTTTCTCACCTCTTACAGGTCCTGTCTCTCAATGCTGTTGCATTGGGGATTACATTTCCAGCACACAAACTTTGGGGGATTCATTTGGACCATCATCCTTGGCCTCCCCACTCCTCCTGCAGCCCTCTTACAAACTCATTGGGTTTAGGACCAGAACATTTTCTTCCAACAAGGGAAGAAAATACTTCATCAAGAGCTTCACACCAAAATCAAGGTTGCCGACACTCTGCTTGTTATTTAACTTGCCAGCGCTTCATTGCATAACATTTATCTATTAAACAAAGTTACTGCTCTCTGCAGTTGGCTGTGGTCTGCTGCTGTGGCATCATTGCTAGCCACTTCGGTATTATAGCTCATGATAGCTCAGTGAAATAATATTTTGTAGATTAGAAAATGGAGGTATGAGGAGGTGAAATAAAGCAGCTAGTCATTGCTGGGGAGCAGGGTAGTGACCTGAACTCAGGTAAGGGTAAGTTAGAAGCCTTTGTTCTTTGCAGGGTAGTGGCCTTCAACAAATTCATTGATTCCACAAGTATTTGTTAAAGACCAGCTTTATGCCAAACACTGCTGAGGGCTATTCTAGATACTTGAAATTCATCAGTTTATAAAACCAACACCAATCCCTGGCTTCAGGGAGCTTATATTCCATCAGGAGGAGACAAACAACAATATAATTAGAAAGTAAATTATGTCACATATAAGAAACTAAAAAGTGCTATGGAAAAAAAGACCCGGTTCTAGATGGATGATCAGGAATGTTTGGGTGGGACAAGCTGTGATCTGAAATCGGGTGGTCAGGGAGGGCTCATGGAAAGGGGGAGATCTAAGGAGGGGATCAGGAGTCCAGCAGTCTGCACCCCTGTATCAATTCTGCCAATTTCTAGCTCAGTTTCCGAGTGTACTTGAGAAAGACCTGTCTGGGCCTCAGTTCCCCCACCTGTCAGACAGAGGTGCTGATCAAGACTCTTTGCTTTTCTCCAGCCCTCTGGAGGTCTTTGTGGCCCTGAACAGAAGCCCGCATGGTGTGTGGAGCTGTGGATTTACTCACCTCCTTATTTTTCCTACAGAATCTGGCTCTATTTCCTGGCATCCTCCTCGCCCCAACTAATCCCTTAATTTGTTCTGAACCTCTTCTCCAGGAAGGGTTGCTGGGTTGAGCTGGGCTCAGAAAAGTTCTGGAACAAAGCTAGGTCCCACAGCCTCACTGCACAACTTCCACCTTCCATGTGAGCTGCCTCTGAGATTGGGGTGTGATCATGGTGGGCACAGATGGTCCCAGCTGCAAGGTACGTCGGAGACCTTCATTTTACAGATGGGGAAACTAAGTCTAAGAGGCAGGAAGGGACTTGTCTAGGGTCTTAAAGAGGTCACTGGTACTATCTGATTTAAAAAAAAATAAAGAACAGCTTTACTGAGGTGTCATTAATGTCATACATTAAGCCACATATAATGTGCAGTTGGATGAGTTTTCACATGTTATGTACAGCCATTAAACCATCTCCACAATCAAGGTTCTTAATATTTCCATCATCTCCCCACTTTTCTCCTGCCCTCTTGTCCTCACAGCCCTCTTCCCACAGACCGGCCCCTCAGACCTGCTTTCCACCACTGCCCATCAGTTTCTGCAGGCATTTTAAGGTGGATCTGACAGGACTGGTTGACATATGGGTGTGGGCTGTGAGGGAAAGACAAGTGGCCATATGACTCCAGGACTGTGGCCTGAGCAGCTAAAGGCTGCAGTTGTCAGCATCCGAGAGAAGGTGGAGCACAGCGGGGGGCAGCTTCCATAGCTCGGTTTGGGAGCTATCTGCAAGCTGTCGAGCAGCTGCTCAAATAGGGAAGGCAGGGGTGGCAGCTGGCTGGGAGAGGCTGGAGTTCATACTGTGATGGCCTAAAAGCCAGGGCCTGGGCCTCCTGCATGTGGGGACTGGCTCTCTGGGACAGACACCTTGCCCGCACTCCACTCTGCCGCGGGGCCGTGGCCTCCCAGCGCCCAGGAAGGAGCCCATCCAGGCCGAAGCTGGGTCACCCCCTCTCAGTGCTTCTTGTGCCCACACAGTGCCTGGGCCCTTGTAAGAGCTTGGACCATGCTGTTGAACAACAGGGCAGGGAAGGACAAAGAAAAACTCCCCTTCTACAAAGTCACAGAAACTCATTTCTGCTTTCTTCCCAGAACCAACCACCGCAGAGGCCGTGAGTCACTCAAGATTTTTGATTCTCTACTATAGGCTGGAGGACAATTCCCAGGCTATAGTGACCACTCCTAGGGCCAGGAGGGTTCCCTTTCCCTCCCAGGACCTCACCTCTGATTCTGCAGAGAGGGGAAAAACAGGATGACATTTTATTCAGTAACACTATTCAGGAACATTCCTCTAGCTAATCTCCTGATAACCTCACCAGTTAGGTCTTCTGACCCTAATGGGGGTCAGATGGGGAAGGGGGACAGAGAGAAGGTGACTGCAGGACTGAGCCCACAGCCTGTGACTCCACTGCCACCTCCCACAAGGAGGGAGCTCTGTTGAACATGGGTGGGACCCCTGGCGACATTGTCTGAAGGCTTGAGGGAATCTGCCTTTGCCTGTCCCCTGCTGGGCACTGCCCCCTCCACAGATCTCTGCTCTCCCTTGCAATCCTACCTTAAAACATCAGTCCCATCCAGACCAGCTACCCGTCTTTCCCACCTGCCAGCACCCCATCCTGGCCTGCATCAAGCCCACATTGCTCCTGCCCTAACCTACCTTCTCTGGCCACACAGCCTCTTTCTACCCCAGGTGTGGCAGAGCCTAATGAGAGCACCTTCTGGAGCCCCCCATCCCTACAGAACATTCACTGTGTTCTTAGCACACCTCCTTCCATGTCTTGCCAGTACATGGGCAGCAGGCAGTGGCCTAGCCCTCCTGTGGGTGAAGAAAGTGAAGGATTGGGTGACTCACGATGGCCCTGGTGAGTGCTGAGGAGTCCAGGGCATGCGGTAGAGGGGGAAGCCTGCCTGGGGTCCATGTGGCCATCCAGGGAAGAGAGACGTGTAGGGGAAGAGAGACATGTAGGGGAAGAGAGACGTATAGGGGAAGAGAGATGTATAGGGTTGGCAAGAGGAAGAAGCAAGGAGAGCGTGTTCAGGCAAAGAAGAGATCAGGGCAGAGGCATGAGGAGCAGAGAGGGCCTGCATGTGAGTCTGGGACACCAGCAGGGAAGGAGGACTGGGGCTAGGAATGGGGAGCGAGTGAGCAGAGGTCTGGGAGCCAGCATGGCCCTGCTTTGGTGTGTGTGTGTGCTGGGGGGAGCCCCAGGCCCAGCTCCGCTCAGCAAGGCCCAGCAGCTCCAAGTGTGCTGCCAATCAGAGAGGCAGCTGTGGTGCCCTCATGCCCACTGCCAGCTCCACCTGCAGCCCGGGGACAGGAGGAGACTAGGCTCTCCTCTGCTGAGAAGTTTTGACCCAGGCATAAGGGCCAAGCCTGGAATATGCTGACCTCCGTCTCCTGTGAGGCTCAGGACCTGAAGCTCATTCCTTCCGGTGTCAAAGCCCCGCTGAAACCAAGGGCAGGCGAGGCCCAGGGCAGGCCAGGGCAGGGCTGCTCAGGAGTGTCCACTTTCCTCCAGCTGGTTCCCAGAAGGGCAGTGGCTTTCCCCAGCCCTGATGAGGGGAGGAGGCCAGGGTCAGCGTGGCACACAGCGGGGAGGTGCCGGCTCACTGCTTCCCGGGTAGGGCCCTGCCCAGAGCACTTGAAACCACGGCCTTTCGGGAAACTTTAGTTGGTTTTGAAAACCAATCCAGTCAGTTGCACAGGAACAAGGCACATAGGGCCGTGACCGGGGTTGTGAGGGCAGCTGCAGGCAGGCCTGGGTGTGGGGGTCCTCACCCCAGGCACCACCCTCACCCTCTCCAGGCCTCCACAGCCTGGTCTGTGAGATGGCAGCCACAGCAGCTCAAGGAAGAGTCTGAGGTGGGAGGAGGCGGGTGGTGGTGGTGGTGATTGCCAGATGTGAGGGGGGCCTCTCCCTATTCTCTGGTATTCTGGGGAGGGACACTGAGGTCAGCTAGTGACCATAGCCTTCAGTGTGAGGCAGAGAAGTTGGCAAACTGGGGTTCTCAGCTGGAGGCCTTTGAGACTCTTCCACTGGGCAGGGGATGCACACAGCATATTCTGAGACTCAGACATCCCCAGGGTGGCAGATGCACAAAGCTTCTGGCTTCAGAACCCCTGGAGGTCCATGTGTGGGAGTTAGGATTAGCCTGGGAATTTAGAGCCATTCCCAGGGAGCCCCTCCCAGGCAGCCTACAGCCTTCTGCACTGTGTTCTGGGTCTGCTTCTGTGGAATCTTCCCTGTGGTCCTGAGATCTCAAGGGCGTGGGCTATGCTTCATTCCACTTAGAACCCAAAGTCAGGCCACAGAGCTGGCCTCTTGGGAAAATAAACACAGCAAACTCATAATGAACTCTCAACTCCTGGCTCTCCCACCTTTGTCTCTAGAGCCTAGCACAGTGCCTGACACAGCAAATGCTCAATACATGTCTGGCAGCTGACTGTGTGCTTCCCAGATAAGCCCTGTCCCATAGCCAGTAAGGACTATCGGACGTTTCCCAAACGTGCTTCTTGTTTTCCAGCTTGTCAGCTCTGGAGTGCTCTGCCTGGTGGGCGTGGGGGTGGTTGGGTGGGAGGAGGCTTCCAAGCGCCTCTTCATCAGTTGATACACTGTCATTCATAGACCTCCTTTTCTGGGATGACTTCTCTGAGCAGCTTGACCCAAACCCAAAGCCATCCCCACTCAGAGATGCCCAAGGACACTCCTCAGCCTCACTCAGGACCACCTGAGCCTCAACCCTCACTCGCACACCCCAACCCACAGCCCTCTCCTCCCTAATCTCAGCACTGAACTAGTGCACATATCAGCAGCTGCTCGTCAGCAGTTTTCAGAGAAGTCCAGACGTGCATACACCTCCACTCTGTCTGCCAAATCATTCCCTCTCTAAGCACACACATGCACGGGCTCAGTGCTCCTCAGGAGACACCAGGTTGGCTGACCTTGAGAAGCTCTGGACAAGTCACCTTCTGCCATCAGAAAGCAAGTGGTGGTTTCAGAAGAGCCTAGAGCTGGTGGTCAGGAAGCCTGGACAGGTGACCTTGGAAAAGTCATACCCCAAGCATCAGTTTCCCCACCTATAAAATAAAAGAGTTGGACCAGATTATCTCTCAGGTTTTTCTTGGTACCAAAAGTCTGATATTTGAAAACTCAGTGACCGTATCACAAGAATGGGATTCCTTAAAGTGACTGTGCAGTGAAGGAGGAGAGAAAGGTGCCTGGGGGATCTTGTGAATGGTGAGGCAGAGTGTCTGCCCCCCAGACTCCCCAGGCTCAGCCTTTCTCCAGAGCCAGGCTCCTTCTGCTCCTTCTGAGAACTGCCCCGCAGCTGGGGAGACAGACAGCAGGTCACTGGAGCTCCCCCGTGTCAGGCCTCTCTGTCATAAATTCTCATGGGTGTGATGGGTAGGTGGCCTTGTGGTCAGCTGTCCCAGTGCATTTCAGGCACATTTCCCAAGGAGCCAAGCCATGAAACTGGCTCCCAATTTCAGAGAAATGATAACAAATTGACTCCAGCAAAGGACTACTCTTTCAAGGACATTAAAGCCAGCTGTTATTTCTGCAGCTTGGGTGCCCTCCCCAACTACCCTGGTGGCTGTTTCCCTGTGGGGCTGCCACTCCCACACGTCCCTTGGAAAGTGGGTCCCACCACCACACTCTCAGTTCCAACCAGCAGCACTTCAGGCTGGGATTCTCCACCTTGGACTTGCTCCCGGGAATTTCTGGAAGCATCAAATGGTGCAAACAGATTGTTTTTATTATGGGTTTAACCTACTGGCCCTGCATCACCAAGATTGTGGGGCCAGAGGCCAGCCTTTCTTTCTCACTGCCCCCCACCCGAGTCAGTCCTATCTCTCCTTGCTCCAATTCCCCACTGACCAGCTCTAGAGGGGCCCTCAGTCCTTGGCACACCCTCCTGCCTTCTCTAGGCCATGTCTAATAAACCTGAGGGTTTCAGGGATGACGGACTGGCCTCCAAGACCCTCCCGTCCAGCCTCAACCTGTGACCCTGAGCAAATACTCCCTCTCTCCATGTGAAACCAGCGTCGCTAGCTACAAGCTGCCTCCCAAAGGGCTTCAGGGATCTGCCAACATTAGGTTAGAACATTTCTAAGGTGAAGATTTTCCTGTTCTTCAAAACTGTAATAAAAAAAAACACTCTCACAGGGTGGTGCCTGTGGCTCCAGGAGTAGGGCACCAGCCCCATATACAGGAGGTGGTGGGTTTGCCTAGCAGAACCACCAAAATCCAGGGCTATGGAGTCGGTCAGGGTCTCATGCCAGCCCAGGTATCCAGTGCCCTCCCATAGATCAGGGTTCCCAATCCCGGTGCTATTCATATTTGGGGTCAGATAATTCTTTGTTGAGAAGAAGGGGGCTTTCCTGTGCCCTAAAGATCAGCATCTCTGGTCTCCACCCACTTTGCCAGTAGTAACTTCCCTTTCAGTTGGGAAAACCAAAAATTTCCCAAAAATTCCTTATTGTTTTCACCAATTGGCTTAGTAAATAAAAACTGAAAATAGAAAAGCATCAAATAAAGTTTTGCTAATAAAATACTGTTTATATGGGATTTGAAGTAAGACTTTTTTTTTTTTTTAATCACTTTATCACCCTTCGTAGAGTGCTGTGGTATCACAGTTCATAGCAACCTCCAACTCCTGGGCTTAGGTGATTCTCTTGCCTCAGCCTCTGAGTAGCTGGGACTATCGGCGCCTGCCACAATGCCCAGATATTTTTTTGTTGCAGTTTGGCTGGGGCCAGGTTTGAACCTTCCACCCTTGGCATACAGGGCTGGCGCCCTACTCACTGAGCCACAACCGCCACCAAAGCAAGATTGTTTAAAAAACGAAATCTGTAGTTAACAAAGCCTGTGACCAGCTGGACAGGTTGCTATTCAAGGATCTCCTGACGGCCTGACTCTCCCGCTTGGGTGTGGCCCCTACGCTACCCTGTTAGCTGTAAGGGAGAAACAGCCCTTCCAGGCTGGGCATGCTAGATGGATGAAGAAGTGAGCTCGTCATACCACTGCAGTGTGGGCTCCACAGGGAGGAGCAGAGGGTTTGGTCTGGTTTGTGTCTGGCACAAATCAGGTGCTCATTAAATATTCTTTGAATGAAAGTGAAACTCATTCCCAATGTCTTCTGGGGCCTGAAGGTTCTCCACGACCCTTTCTAAGGATGGGAAGATGGGCTGGGCTGTCCTGGGAACCCTCTTGTTCTGCCGCCCTGCTGCTCTGGGACCAAAAACTTTGCATAGAAGACTGGCTCTGTCAAAGGAGACATCACAGGGACACCTTCTGCGAGTGCCCTGGTTGGGGCATGCCGGCCTGGATATCCGTAGAAATGCGCCTCATTTCTCCCTATTCATCTTTGAAGGCTGCTCCCAGCATCCCATACATTGTAGGGGTGTACTCTATACCTCGAGAGTCCCTCTGTAGGGGTGGGCTCAGAACATGATCTGTGCTCTGCTAGGCCAGGAGCTCCCTGAGGGCAGAGACAGTCTGTTTCATCCCTGAACTTCATGATTGTGTGTGGAAGGCCCCTGTGTTATGGTGCAGGCTGGCCTCTTATGCCCCCACCCCCCCTGGACACTGGCACTCCCCTGCCCCAGCCCAGGGCAGTTAACACCTGAGGGCACTCATGTTGGGTCCCTCAGCCTTCCCTGGCCCTACCCTCCCAGACTGCTTGCCCTCAGACACCTAGCTAATCTCTTCAGGCCTAGATTTCCTCAACTGCCAGACCATAATAGTATCACCCACCTCCTTTGTCAGCCATGGGGATTAGACAGCACAATCCTTGTGAAGTGAGAACACTGTCAGGTGCCTAGTAAGCTAGACACCGCCACCACATATTCCTGCTGAGCTCAGCCACCTGCGGATCAGAACTAGCCCAGGGGAATGCCTGCTTGCCCCAACTACTGGGCAGAGGAGCATGGAACTCCCCCACCAAGGGGGGACAGCTGGTGCTTCTAAGTGGCCAGAACAAAGCCTCATGCAATAACATCCAGAGACTCAGAGGCTTGAGAATCTGTCCCCTCCCCAAACTCCCAGGCCCTTCCTCTTCCTGCAGGTCATGCCTGGGAGCATGGAGGTGCTGTAGACTCAGCCTTGACCTCTGTCTGTGGGGGAGGAGCAGCTCCCCAGCTGTCACAGAAGCTATGCAATGTGCAGAAGCTGTGAGGGTAGAGAGAGGGGCTGTCCCGGCCAGGACATCCAAGGGGAAAGGACGCTGCTTACGTTTCAGCAGGCTCTATTACTTCAAAGGACACAATGCCTTGGCCCTGTGGAAATGTGGACATCTCCCACTACAGTGGCAGGCTCAGGCCAAAATTCCCCACATGTTGTAGTTGACACTGGTCTAGGTGGGCAGTTTGTTTATAACACAAGTCCTCACCTACCAGAGTAGCCACCCAGCAGAACTTAAAAACTATCTTCTGGCATCAAATTTGAGAAAGGTATCCTGCAAATGACAAAAATGGGCTTTCTTATTCTGTCAAATCAAAAAGGCAGCCGAGGGAACCTCACCCCGTCAGGACGCCCTGAGAGCAGCAGCACTACACAGCGGACCCCGAAGGAGGGCTCAGGCTTTGGGTTTTCTTCAAGCTCCTGTCTTTCACCACCGCCAATTTATGAATATGAAGAAGCAGCTAAAACCTGTTTTGGAGGTTCTCTTTGCTGCAGACAGTGAGGTTGGGAGGAATTACTGACAAGGTTACCTCAGGGTCTGTCCTCGGCATCTCAGAGGGAGGAACGGCCTCCCTCAGCCTGCTGCCCCCACTGCTCCCCCCATCACCACCTGCTGGTGCTCACACTGCCACCTGGGGGTTACACTGATGCTCACACCCACACCCCATCCAGCACAGCTCCTGGGGCATCTTCCCAGACCAGCCCACCCCTCACCACCTTCGGGGCAGCCACCCCAGCCCCAGCACCACCTTCCCCTACCTGGGTCATCGTCATGGACTCCTCCCTGGTGTCTGTGGTTCTGCCTCCGCCCCTCTACAGTCCATCCCCCAACAGCTGCGTAAAGATCATTCTAGCATGTGAGGTTGAAGCTGTCACTCTTCCAGAATGCTCCAGAGTCCAGAGGGCACTTCTCATCTCACACCGAGTAAAATCTTAAGTCCTTTCTGTGGCCTGCACAACCTGGGCCCCCACCCACCCAGCACCCTGACCTTGGACCTTACCTTGTCCCCCTGCCCCTCGCTCCCCAGGCACACTCCAGTCCTGCACTCATGCAGCTCCCCGACTCTGCTCCCAGATGTGGCCACTGCACTTCCTCACTTCCTTCAAGCCTAGAGAGGCCTCCCTGACCATCCTGACAAAACCGCTGGCATCTGCCCCACTGCACACCCCAGTCTTGTGTACTCTTTTTTCACAGCATTACCGATCCACCTGCTGTTTCCTGCTTATTTGTTTATTTTATATCTTTCTTTCCGGAACTTCGGTTCCTCAGGGCTGGACGTTGTATCATT
This sequence comes from Loris lydekkerianus, assembly GCA_963574355.1. Classification (NCBI taxonomy): domain Eukaryota; kingdom Metazoa; phylum Chordata; class Mammalia; order Primates; family Lorisidae; genus Loris; species Loris lydekkerianus. Next base: position 16,952 of record CAUYPK010103232.1, read on the forward strand.
CCAGACTGCATCCCTAATGCTCAGCAGTCCATGGAAGGAGCTCAGTTAATCCCCGTTGAGTATGTTAATAATTAGATGAATAAATACTGGGAGGGCAGCTTCAGACAGCCATGGCTGAGTGGGGGCAGCTCAGCCCACAAGGGCAGTGAGGACGTGCTGGGCCTGTCCTGTGTACCTCTCTGGCTCCCCCTCACTCAGGAGTTTGTTGAGAAGACTGGCCAGGCAATAGCAAGAAAGAGAAAACAACAGCTAAGGGTTTCCAGTTGCAGACAGGGTTCCCCAAAGACTCCAGTGCCAGGGCTGCAGGCTGTCCTGGTCCTGTGGTCCAGGCGCCCCCAGGAGCCATCAGACAACAGGAGAAGCACTGTTTTACACATGCACTCTCATGTGACTTGTGTCGACGTCAGGGTTGGGCTTACGGTAGAAGGGGCCTCTGTGCGTGAGTGGTAGGGGTCAGGGAAGATGTGTGAGACAAAAGACTGTCTTCAGCAGCCTTTGACTGGGGTCTGGCTGGTCAGGGAAAGCATCTGAGAAAAGAGGGGCTGGGAACTGTGCTCACAATGTCACAGTGGACTTGGGAGTGTATTCCAGAGAGAAGAAACAAAAGACAGCAAGAAAAAACAAAATCATGTCTTGACCAAGGGCTGGGAAGCTGGAAAACAGTCACCTGGACTGGCTGGAGGGTAGGATTCATGCTGTGGGGCAGGGGCTGGAAGAGACTTTGGACCACCTGCTATGTGCCAGGCCCTGTGCTGGGTGCTGGTAACTAAGGCTGGATTTTCCCACGCCCTCACACTCTGCACAGGGCAGTGCATGTGAGCATCACACACACGCACAGAAGATGCACTTGGGAGATGGTTGTGTGGCCTCTGTCAAGTCTTTGCAACTGCTTTTTCCAACACATCACAGGCAGTGGAGCTAGAAGACCCACAGGTTATACCACCCATCCTGCCTCCCTGGAACCACCTTTCACCTTGAAACAGTCCCTTCAAGTGGGTCCTTGAGCCTTCCAACAAAACCATTCAACTACTTCCTCTCACCAGACACGTTGTTAGTGGGGAAAGCAGTTTTGGGGGGGGGGGGGGGGTGTACAGCAGCCTGGAGCAGTTTTTGACGCCAAACACAGTAACA
>CAUYPK010103233.1:0-11191 GCA_963574355.1 Loris lydekkerianus
CCCCCCCCCCCCCCCCCCCCCCCCCCCCCCCCCCCCCCCCCCCCCCCCCCCCCCCCCCCCCCCCCCCCCCCCCCCCCCCCCCCCCCACTGGCTTTTGGTTCTGTTGTGGGAATTTTCCTGTCAGGTGTTTGGTCTCCAGAAATCAAGGAATGAATTCACAGACCACCACAAGTAAACAACAGGGCATATTTTATTGATGGATAAGAGAATGGAAACAAAGTCCCCAGCACAGTGGAGGAGGCCTCCAGGGGGCTGCTGATTTTGGCTGTCTAGGGCAGTGTTTTTCAACCTATTTTAGCTCATGGCACATTTGAACCTATAGTTAAACTTCCACGGCACACTTAAATTATGTTGATCAAAACAAAGAGTAAAAAAGATATACTTTGTGCTTTGAATTTCTTTCAAAAATAATTTAATTAATGTTCTTTAAACATTTGGAGGGCATACCCAAGATCCTCCCATGGCACACCAGTGTGCCATGATTCACCTGTTGAAAATCACTGGTTTAAGAGTTTATATGCAGCTTCTCTGTCCCGGAGGGCAGGGGGTTTGGGGAAGTGGAATGTATGTCTAAATTAAAGTATGTCACAACTGTTGGTGCCAGAAGCCTGTGGACAGAAGTTGATTTTTAAACTGCCATTGTGTAGTAATGTGGTTGTGTTTGGGGGTGTTCTGCTCCTACTGCTCCTCCCGGGGAGCAGCAGTTTAGATAGAACACTGATAAAACTCATTTCTAGGCCTTCTTAAGCCTAGAGAATGGAGTCCGTGTCCAGCCCTAGGTGAAGGGGATACATCAATTCCATCCCTAAGTTGTTTTTCTAGGGTAGCACTTGTTGTGGGTGAAGACCTGCCACTGTTTTCGTTTCTAGTCCAATTCTAGGCTGAACACTGAATTGACTTTCTGGAGACATAATACTTTATCACCATATTTTCAGCTCCAAACTTCCTAGATCCTTGGAACTTTCTAGAATAAAATGATCTTTAAGAATAACTGACATAGTCTCTAAAGCAGCATTTGCCTTCTTGGGGTTTTCATACCAGCTCTGTCTTTCCATGGCTGGGAGCTTAAGTGTGTTTTAGTTCCCTCATCTGTAAAATGGGTGTAATAGCAGAGCTTCTTAGGTACCTGTGCAGATTTGATAACCACACATATGTAAATCTTGCAGACCAGTCCCTGGCTCAGTAGTTGAACACTGCTGTTATTATAATGCTTTTTCCTATCGTAAAGTTCCAACATTGGATTGCTTTATTGTGAGATACATGGGGGATGCAGAATGGAGGGAGCAACAGAAAGCTTGGACAAAGTAAAGGCAGATTAGGCACTAGGGTGGGACCAAATAGAGCCTGATGTATCGGGGTGACCTGAGGTGTTTTTGCCTCAGTGGTCCTCAGTCTTGACCTGACATACCCAGAGACAACAGCTGGTTCTTTTCCCTCCAAATCCTGAATTGTTTATAAATGACCTTTCAGAGCAAAATCATTTAGGAACCTCCCAGGCCTGTGGTGATGAGGGGCTATTGGAGAGTTTTATGACTGTCCGTGACTCAAGGGCTTGGGGACTTAGTCAAGGGGTCCTTATTAAAGACTTAGCTTCCCAAAGAGGACTTCTCCTTGCTCTTTTTCTTCTAACCCTGTGAAGATTATAGTTGAACCAAGAAAGAGTTGCTTGACACAGCATTCCAATTATCCAATCCTGGAAAGCAATATATGACATTCCGTTCATACATAGTTGCTTATTTTGGGACTAAATTCCTAACATCCTCTTCTATAAAGTGGAGATAATAATACCTACTCCACAGGGATGTTTACAAAATGAGATAGCAGTAGATTGGAGAGGGCTAAGCAGAGATGGCACAACACAAAGAGTTCGACAAGTATTTCATGCTGTTTCTGTGGCTGGTGATGATGATGATTATAACTGAGGTTCACTCCTGGGGAGGAGGCTGAAAAAAGCCATCTGATGATGACCACGGTTAGGGCTTCATGTGGCAGTTGCTAATGGTGCTTTATTAGTGATTGGGATTTGCATAGCACTTTTGCACACACTGTCTTTTTGGGCCTTCACAATACCAAAACAAGGAAGATTTGGGACAAAGTAATATTGAAGCATCCCACAGTGTGAGCTACAGAGGATGGGGTGGGGAGGGTGGAAGGAGAGGACGGGGTGAGAGTTGGGTCTTTCCTACTCCTGGATTCTTCTGACAGCTTAATAAAGTCACCAGGAGTTGTGTTTAAATGTTCAATAAATGTTTGGTTGGGAAGGGAGGGGCCCAATAGCTTATTTTTTGGACGTTCACATCCCACCCACTGCACCTCATCCTCTCTCTGGGAGGGTCATGTGGCAGGTATTTAGGGTATGTGAGTCCTTCAGCATGACCCGGTCACCCTGCCTTTGCCAAAGAACAAGCTCAGTTGAGGGGCTGTCCTATTGTTTTTCTTGCAAAAGGCACACTTTAAGCACAGATTCATTTCTTTCTGAGAATCAAGAGAGGCCAAAGGCTTTCTCTTTCTCAGCCAATGGGAAATCAATTTTCAGGCTCAGGAATGTCCCTCTTTTGGTTGCCTTGAGCAACTTCTCTGAGCCTTGGTTTTCTCACCTGTGAAGTGGAAATCTTATTAATTGTCTAGCTCTTATAAAGATTAGAGAAAATAGCTTTATTTCTGTGGTGCCTCGGAGGTGATCTGATACTTCAGGATGAAGCTGAATATCTCTTTCCCAGCCACTGGCTGCTAGATGCTCATTGAAGTGGATGATGAACACGAACTTCATATTTTATTTGAGATGTTTATGGCCACAGAAGTTGCTGCTGATGCTCTGGGTGAAGAATGGAAGGGTTATGTGTTCCGAATCAGTGGTGGAAGCAACAAGCCAGGGCTCCCCATGAAGCAGGGTGTCTTGACCCATGGCCGGGTCTGCCTGCTGCTGGGGAAGCGGCGTTCTTGTTATAGACCAAGGAGAACTGGAGAAAGGAAGCACAAGCCTGTTCCAGGTTGCCTTGAGGATGCCAATTTGAGCTTTCTCAACTTGGTTATTGTAAAAAAAAGGAGAGACGATATCCCTGGACAACTACTACATACTACACTATGGTACCTTGACATCTGGGGCCTCAAAGAGCTGGCAGAATTTGCAATCTTTTCATATCTGTCTAAAGAAGATGATGTTCACCAATACATTGTGAGAAAGCCCTTAAACAAAGAAGGTAAGAAACCTAGGACCCATGCACCCAAGATTCAGCGTCTTGTAACTCCCCGTGTCTTGCGACATGAATGTAGGTGGATTGCTCTGAAGAAACAGTCTACTAAGAAAAATAAGGAGGAGGCTGCCAAATATGCTAAACTTTTGGCCAAGAAAACGAAGGAGGAGAATAAAATTTTTTGAGTAACAAATAAATGGAATCATATCTCAAAAAAAAAAAAAAAAAATTAGAGAAAATATTTTAACATATATTAGGTGTGCAGTAAATGGTAGATATTACAACTACAACTCTACCTCCAAGGGGGAAAGATGAGGGTGTGCAGAAGGAGGGAAAATAAATTTTGTTCCAAAGGTATTATATGCTGGGAAATATTTATAGTTATCTAAAGCCTATCAACTTTCTGAAAACCATCTATCTTACAACTGAATCTAGGTTACAAAAGAAAAATGAAACAAACAAACACCCCCCCCCAAAAAAAAAAAAAAAAAAAAAAAGAAATCATTCCACTAAACCCACACCCTCTCCAGGGCCAGCACTCAAGCGATGTGTTTATTTATTAGGAAAGTGAGCTCGGCTTGCTCTGTTGGATGCCGGGCTGTGTCACAAAGATATCACCACGCTTCTATTTCACAGGTCATTCCCTAGGAAACCTGGCAGAAATCTACGGACCTCAGTGCTCATGTCCTCTCCATTTATATCTGACCTAAATTTTTTTTCCAGGAAAATGGCACACGATCATGTTGGTCTGTGTGTAGCACAGTCCTGAAGGTTGGAAGGTGATGTCATTCCCATCTTCAAGATGGGGAACACTCTATTCTCTTCGCACTTCCTCTAGAATGCTTAGGGAGAGTCACCTCTGTTGAGAAATGCCTTTAGGACTTTCTTGTAAGGGAGAAATAGTTCTCAAGGGTCAGAGAAATGAGGGATGTGCAAATATACAAGGTGGTGGGGCAGAAGCATCTTGGTGGTGGGAAGACAGAAAGGAGGAAAGGGGAGGAGGGGAGACCCTTCCCTTGCTGCTTCCGTCTACCAATGTGGTCCCCACTATAACTTTTTCACAGCTCTCATTATTATCAGAAATCTAAAATATGGCAGTTTGTTTATTGCCAGTTCCCCTACTAGTACACTTGCCCCTGGGGGCAGGGCCCTTGCCTTTGTATTTGCTTTCTTATTTCCGACTCATGGCTCAAGAGAGAACAATAAATATGATCCAACAGTGACACTGGGTGGCATAGAATTGATCCCAGAGCCCCTCCCCCACACAGCGAAAATTTTGTGGCTATTTTATCTCTTCTCTCATTTCTACCCTCCTCAACCAATTTTCCACTGTTAGAGCTTTTGGGAGCCTGCTAAACCTCTTCCTCCCACCTGCTCCATTTCCTATTTGGTAGCCGGGGATTTGCATGTTTTCGGGGCCTTGTGCCTCCCGTGAGAAGCTCAGGGCTTGGGAGTGATTTGGGCTGAATTTGAATTCTGGCTTGTAGCCGATTGACTGTGAGTCAGTGGAAAGTGACTTGCCCTTAGGAGCCTGAGCTTTCAAATCTGTCACAATGGAGATGATTTTTACAGACCTGGAAGGGCTGAGAGATCTGGCCCGATGTTTCTCCTTGATTATGTCTTGGACCTGCTGGTTGGGAGAAGCCATCACTGTCATTGTCCTTCAGCCTCCAGAGCCCACACTTTATGGTCCCATGGAGCTACCTTTCTGAAAGTTGTAAGATAGATGGTTTTCAGAAAGATGAAAAGGAAACCAGGTGGCAGTTTAAGTCTACGTTGCCTTACCAAATTTCATCATAGACCCGGTAGACACTGGTCAGGCATCGCTGGGGCTGTCGAGCTTATTTCCTCAGAGCTTTTCCGCATTTGTCCTCCCTGACATGTTCCCTCACCCACTCCGTGCTCCCCTCCAGCATCTGAACCTGGGCTCTGTCTCCCATGAAGGTGAATTTCTAGCACAAGAGGAAAGAGAAAGAAAGGTAAGGACATCTTAGTTTCTCTCAGATCATCCAGGAGACCCCGAGGCAAGACCCTGAGTGCTGGTGGCTTAGTAGGTGGTGACTCCAGGCAGCACACACAGGGAGAATAGAGGTGGGACAGAGAAGGAGAAAAGGCAACAAAAAGTGTGTCATTCCCGCAGCCCCTCTAGGGACTCTCTGGGAAGCTGTGTGTAGCATCTCTCATGTGTGGGAGAGAAATAAAGTAGGAGTGGGCAGAGAGTGGAGCTGGATTGGCTGCAATGCAGCCTCCAGGGAGGACTTAGCCTGCACCACAAGGAGATTGAAACAGAAATAGCTCTTCAGAGGGGTCCTCAGTTGGAGTGGAGGGGCAGGACCTTTATATCCCCATGTGGACCAGTCATTGGATGAGGGCTGACCTGTGTGAGGTGGTACCTTCAGCTGTGGCAATTCCCCAGGAGAGCTAAGAGCTGAGAATAGCCAGCCAATAGCCCGCTGGACAGTTGGGGGGATGAGTTTTTCATTCCTGAATGGAGACTGGGGGCATCCTACTATCTGCCACCGGTATTGGTGGTGTTCACATCATATGGTTTGGAAGAAGAGAGTGGAGATGGAGAAAGTTTCAAAGTCACAAAGTTTCAAAATCACAGAGTCTAGGTCTTTGCCCATTAAATTGGGCTGAAGTCCAGCAGTGGAGAACTTGCTTTTACTTAGGATGAGAAAAGGACAAAAGCCCAGCTTTGATCCTGACTGTAAAAGATGACATATTCATCCTTCCAGGATTCTCAAAACTTGGGAGTGGTGATGACAGATCTGGTTTTTCCTCATCTGTTGTCTGTGGAGGCTGGAGTAACAATGGCAATAAACTCATAAACTCATGGCAGCAATGACAGAAACCAGGCTCCCTAAGTCCATTACAAACTGTCTAGTTTGGGGGGGGACTTCCAAAAGTATATCTGTGGTCCCCATTCAGGGGGATATTGGAGAGAAGACCTAGAGTTGAGGAGTGGGTATGGGTGGCTCTGAGGTCCTTCTGATGGCACTGAAGACCCAGGCTGGAGAGGACAGCAGCTACTTACCTGTTCCGTGGGCTTGAGGAAAGCAATTCTGCAGTGAGCAGTATATTCGTTGAGCTTCATTCAGGTGATGAAAACCCACATTCCCCTAAGGTTCCTCCCCAGTTTCCGTGAAATCCAGACTGAATCCATGTAAGGTAGAGATCATCATTGAGCATTTTTTCTGTTGGTCAATGAAAATCTAATTCTGTTAATACAAACAGTTGCAATGATGACGTACAAGCGTGTCTGGAGCAGGAGCCTCTGAGAACACCAAGGTGTCTGTGAATCACTTTATTAGTGCTATACGTCTGCGTTCTCCTCCATCTGCCCAGAGTGTATTTTCTGTTTTATGCCACATTAATGGGTTTCTTGGCTAATTTTTCTGGAGCTGTAGGCTGCAAAGGTTGCCATGATTTCTGAGCTTGAAAAAGCAGTTGGCAAAGCCACTAAGGTAAGGAACCACCCACACTGAAAACTCTCTGTGAAGTGGAAACTCTCTCAGTTTGTGATTCATTCAGTGATACTGTGATTGAAATGCCATGTCACAGGCGAGCAGAGGATATCATGGGGAAGGATGGGCAGGAAACACACTCTGTTTAACAATTATGTGTTTGAGAGGCGGGAGTGTGGGTGTCCTAAGACAGGCTTTAACTGTGTGTTACTCTCAGCATCTTGGAGTGGGCTTTGTAAAATGATGAGAGTTTGCTGGCTTTGGGGAAGGCTTTGGGATGCCACAGTTAAGATTCATAGTCCTAGGGGAAGAGCAAAGGTCATTCCTAGGAGGGAGGAGGGAGAGGAGTGAATGATTTGGTTCCATTGATGGTTTTAGTCTAGGACCAAGCATGGTAGGATAGCTAATCATAGTTTGGGTCTTGTCTACTATCTCCTCAGAGATATTAATGTCACTTGCATAGTTTATTTTTGTTTTAGTGGGGTCTTGGGTTCATTCTGGCAGCGTAGGTTTGGAGAAGACCGGGATAAAACATTTGGGGTATAATGTAAAAAAGAGTTGATACAAGTAAGCGCATCCTAGGGATGCCCCACTAGCTCTGACAGGGGGACTCAAGGGAACAAGACACTCTAGAATCCTTGCGATAGGTGGCCTCCCCTCCCATCAGAACGACGTTCAGTAGTTTTGGAAGTGGAAAAGGTAGGAAGTGGAGGTGACAGCCGCATGAGACATTTTTTTTTTTTTTTTGCATCCTTGTGATTTCTTAGACTCTTCATTGTCTTTTCAGAACACTGTCATCTACTATGATGGATAATTTTATTGTGTCAACTTGACTGAACCATGGGGTGACCAGATATTTGGCTAAACATTATTTCTGGGTGCATCTGTGAGAGTGTTTCTGGATGAGATCCAGAAATGTGGATGTGAAGTGGTGCATTGAGTAAGCAGATGGCCCTTCCCATGTGGGCAGCTTCATCAGATCTATTCAGGGCCTGAGTAGAGCCCCTTTTGCCTGACCACTTAAGCTGGAATGGGTCTTCTCCCATCCACCCACTGAGACTCCCTTGGTTTTCAGTTTTCAAACTTGGACTGGACAACACCTCTGGCTGTCCTGGGTCTGCAGCTTGCAGAGGCAGATCTTGGAATTTTCAGCCTCCAAAGTTATGGAGGAGGAGCCAGGTCCTTATAATATATCCCGACCTCCCTCTTTCCCTTTCTGTCTCTCTCCTATTGGTTCTGTTTCTGTTGAGAACCCTGACTGATACAGAGTAAAAGATGAATGTTCTTGCCCTCACTTCATTCCTATGTTAAAACCTGAATTCCCAATGTGATGGTATTTGAAAATGAGGCCTGTGGGTGGTAACTAGGTTATGAGGAACGAGTACTGATGGTGATGGGATTAGAGCCCTTGTAAGAAGAGGCCAGAGTGTGTGCGCTGGCTTTCTTTCTGTTGCTGGACCAAGGAGTCTATCTGCCTGTCACTCAAGCCAATCAATGGAGAAGTGGATGAGAGGTCAACAATTCCTCTTTTATTTACAGAAAAGCCAGTGATTCCAGAGAATAGTGGCGATATCTCCTCAAAGAGCTGTTTGAGCTGCCCTCCTGTTTCTCTTTGTTATTTTTATGCCTTCGTAGCAAAAGCATGCATCAGCAATGTTATTAATCAGCATAGTATACCTTAAAAAGATTCTTCCCTTATAAATTACAAGGTCAGAATATCTTGTATTTCAAGGTGGCTATATCTGTGAAGTATTTCTTTTCTTTCTTTCTTCTTTTTTTTTTTTTTTTCTTTTGCAATTTCTCGTTAGACTAAATCTATAGCCAGTTAATGCTTCACCAAGTGCACCGAGTGCTCTGGGTCCTTGACTGATACCACAAAGGCCAGTCTCCTAACTAGTCTATGGCAGTAGGTCTTGGAAGTAAGAAGGTGGCCTTTTGCAAAGCAGGAGGAGGGCCTTCATCAGCCACTGCCTCTATCAGCACTTTGATTGTGGACTTCCCAGTCTTCAAAACTCTGAGAAACAAGTGTTTTTTGTTTACCCCACCCAGTCTATGATATTTTGTCCTAGCTATCTGAAATGATTAAGATTATTATGATAAATGATAATACAGCTATATGGAAGTATTTCAATAGTACCAGCAGGGCAGGGGGTGGTAGTGTTCCCTAACACAGACACAGAAATGGACTTGAAGAATAGCTCCAGTTATTTGCTTTGGGCAAAAAAGTTAATAAGTTCCAGAGCAGGGCTTAGAACCAGGTCTCAGATCGTAGTGTGTTGTGCTTCCTGAGAAGTGTAATGACTTTTTTTTTATTGTGGGTGTCAGCACAGCCTTTCATTTTTGCAAGCTAAGATATCTCTCTCTCTCTCTCTCTCTCTGTTTACATAGGAATAGACCCACCAGGCAAGTTAGACTTTTAAACAAGGACTAAATTGACTGATGGACAATAGCCAAATAGCTATAGCTGGTGACACATTTTCTTAATTTGAGCTATGTTAAATCAGGATTTGTTGATTAATTCACCTGGAACATAATATGAGCTCTCTGTTGAGAGGAAAATAATTGATGAGAATTCAATAAAATTTGAGACAGTTCTAGTTTATTAAAAAACAAATCATTTAAGAACTTTAGACATTGATGAACTCATACAATTAATTTTTGTTTCTTTATATAAACAAGTAATGATGAACTAAATACTCTGTTCCATTAAAGACAGCTTAGCAGAGTCTCAATTTGGAAACACTTTGTGGATAATTTGTTTGATTAATTCTATATCATACTTGAGTAGAGTATCATATTAAATGAAAATGAACTTGCAAAGATGGGCTATTATTAGAAATGAGAATTAAGGCATGTCAGAACCTTTATTATAAGAAAGTGGAGAAAAATAGCCCTAGGAGGCCAGGAAATAACACCATTTGGTCTCCAGGGAAGACACACAGGAAGAATAAGTTTCCTCTGTACCCTCCCATCCCATCCTGATTAGAAGGATGCTAATAGGAATGGATCTGGCACAAGAGAACTTAATGAGTCTGAGCACTTGCAGGTGGAGAATTTTGAGAAACAAGAAAGGAGGTTTTGATTATAGGTCAGAATGGAAAGTTCTGCTCTTTGCTTCCCCTTCTCTGGAAATTTGCTCTCCTTCCTCGTAGTAGAACGACTTCCCTGAAAGGGGGTGGGGGGGAGAGGCTGCCTGCCCTACAAGTTGCTTTCTCTCCCCACCTCCAACCTTCAGGGAGTTGTTGGTCTGATTCAGACCCCCCACTTCTTCCTTATTTTATCTTGATCTAATCAGTAAATAGAGTGCTAGGATCTGAGTCTGAACATAAAGGAAATGCATAGGAAGTATCTCTAAGCTTAAGCAGGAGTTGGAGAGCCTCCATTAAGGGTGCTACTGTGATCCACGCTTGAAGCTATACTCAGCAATAAGGTGACTTTTGCCTAGACTTATGCTCTAGTCAAAGTGATGATTTATGCTTCAGTAGTTACCTACTGCTACATAACAGATTATCCCAAAATCTAGTGGCCTAAAACAGTACTGATTATTTCACACAGTTTTTGTGAAATTCTGTTTCTGGCTTGGATCTCTCATGAAGCTGGCAGGGGCTGTGGTTATCTGAAGGTCTGACTGGGGCTGGAAGAGAGTTTCCAAGCCAGCTCTCTCACATGGCTGTTGGCAGGAAGTCTATCTCAGTTTGTTACTAGATACTGGCTAGAATTCTTCAATTCCATGTCACCTCAACCTCTCTATAAGGCTGGCTGAATGTCTTCAAGACATGACGGTTGGCATCCCCTCAGAGTGAGTCAAGCAAGAAGAAAGAGTCAGTCAAAAATACTTATTTGAAGAAAAATATTGAAGAAATATTGAAGAAAATTCAGGGAAAACTCTTGAAGGAATCAGCCTGGGTGAATATTTTATGAGGCGGACTCCCCAGGCAATTGAAGTAGTATCAAAAATACACTACTGGGACCTGATCAAACTAAAATGCTTCTGCACAGCCAAAAACATAGTAAGTAAAGCAACCAGACAGCCCTCAGAATGGGAGAAAATATTTGCAGATTATTCTTCCGATAAGGGTCTAATAACCAGAATCCACAGAGAATTCAAATTTATTAGCAAGAAAGGAACACGTGACCCCATTTCAGGGTGGGCAAGGGACTTAAAGAGAAACTTCTCTAAAGAAGACAGATGCACAATCTACCAACACATGAAAAGAAGCTCATCATCCTTAATCATCAGAGAAATGCAAATCAAAACTACTTTGAGATATCACCTAACCCCAGTAAGAGTAGCCCACATAACAAAATCCCAAAACCAGAAATGTTGGCGTGCATGTGGAGGAAAGGGCACACTTCCACACTGCTGGTGGGAATGCCCACTAATACGTCCCTTCTGGAAGGATGTTTGGAGAATACTTAGAGACCTAAAAATAGGCCTGCCATTCGATCCTATAATTCCTTTACTAGGTTTATACCCAGAAGACCAAAAGTCACAATATAACAAAGACATCTGTACCAGAATGTTTATTG
>CAUYPK010103234.1:0-53097 GCA_963574355.1 Loris lydekkerianus
GGGGGGTGGCCCCATCCACTGAAACCCCGGTTTCTTCCGGGTTTTTTTTGTGGGTCCCAATTGGCCTCCTGTGTGCTATTTGGTTCCTAAACCCCCCCCCCCCCCCCCCCCCGTCTCTCTTAATTCTGTGCATGGAATATCTCTGTACGTCTTTTCCAGGTGCCTCGCCCCTGTTAGACTGTGGGGCTTTCACACTGTCCCTGGTGCTGACTGATTGCAGGTGGCCTGGGCCACACACAGATCGGGGCTGGTCTGGTGCTGGGGGCTCTCCCAGCTATTGCTCCCAAGGCCTGAGTTAAATCATGGTGGTTCTCCTGATGCCTCCAGGGTCAGCACACACAGGGAGGCCAAATGGCTGAAGTTGGGGACAGAGGGACACACAAAGGCCAGCAGCTGGGGCCACTGGGGTCTGCTGTGTAGGGAATGGTGTGTGGGTGCATGTGTGTACACATGTCTGTGTGTCCTTGTGTGCACATGTCTGTGTTCATGCATGTGCACACATGATGTGCACATGTGTCTGCAAGCACACTTGTGTGTCTGTGTGTGTGCACACATGTGCATGTGCATATTTGTGTGTGGGAGCAGAGCGGAGAGTTGTGGGCTGTGCCTCTCATTTCTAGACCCTGCAGGGATACAACCCGATACGGTGTGATGAGGAGGGTGGTTCCAGGTGCCAGGCTGGAGAGGCAGTAGGTCACAGGTCCCCAAATGCCGCTCCCCAGTTGGAACTACAACACAGGTCCTATCACAGCACCTAAATACCAAAGCTGTGGCCACTCCCAACCCCAAGGCAGCAGTTCACCTTTCCTCTGGAGAAGGAAACTCCCGTGGGAGAGCCAGCCTTGCCCTCTGCCTCTGCGTGTCCTGTCCTGAGGCAGTGGGGGCCTCCCTGGGTTCCAGGCTCTGCACATTCTCCTGGGACTTCCTTTTCTCCAGTCCTGGCCTCTGTGTGGTCTCAGGTTGCAAAACTTCCTCTGTAAACTCCCTCCCAAAATGCACTCCTCCCTCGCACACAGGCTGTGGGGAAGGTTTCCACTTAGTGGCGTTTTCCTTTCTCATTTCATGCTGTAATGGAGATTCATTGCCAGTTTTAAATCCATAATTTGCCATGAAACCCTCGTCTCAGGACTGGGCCGAGGTCAGAGTGGGGAAGCAGTGAGCTGTTTTGGCTCCCTGTCCAGCTCTAGGTCTTTGGGCTCACCCCATGCTGGGCCTCAGACAGAGCCCTGGGGCTGGAGCCAGCACAGGGCGGTCCATGAGGTGGGCTGGCCACTCTGCCCCTGTCTGCTGCAGCTGTCTCCCTTCCATTTTATTTTTCATCAGGGGAACTGACCACGCTGATGACACTGTGCTTTAGGCCCTATTCTCTGCCAGACTCCTGCCAAGTCACCAAGAATTTGTCCATTTTTCAGTAGTGACTGATTCCTTTGATGGAATGCTTTTGTGCCTATCATGAGGACACTGATGATCTGGCCGTGTCTGGGCACATGTGTGCACTTGGCTGTGTCTGGGCACATGTGTGCACTTGGCCATGTCTGGGCACATGCGTGTATTTGTCCATGTCTGGGCACAGGTGTGCTCTTGGCCGTCTCTGGGCACATGTGTGTGTATTTGTCCTTGAGGCTGTCTCTGTGCATATGCAGGAGAATGGCCAGTGGCCAGCTAAGCTTCCTGACCAAGGACCCCAGTAGGACACCTGGACAGAGGTGGGCCCTTGTCTGCACTTCTGTAGGCCTTGAGGGAGGTTAGAAGATACCCCAGGCGTGACGGTCTGAGTAGGTTTCCAGGCAGCAGACGCCTGTGCATTACAGGAGAGCAGCTTGGATTTCACTTGCAGTCTGGGGCTGCTGGTTCCATGCCACAGGGCAGGCACCAGGGGATCAAGGTCCTGACTCCTGCAAATCTCTGTGGTCTGAGCTCAGGCTCTCTTTGCCGAGCAGTTGAGCCTGGCTCAGCATCTCCCAGAGTCACGCTTGGTTAAAGCAGCTGAAGGACATATTACCCTTGCTGCTGAGAGCTAGGGAAGAGGGACTCAGGGAACAATGCCCCTTGTGCCTGGCCCCCAGACTGTGAGCAAATGAGGCAGAATCACAGTTAAACCATGGGCGAGTTTCTACTTCATCTTTTCAGCTCTGGATTTCACCAGGAAGAAAGTGGCTCCTGAGATATTATTCTCTCAGGTCCTGCCTGAATGTGGTGGCCAGTGGCAGTGCCGGGCAGGAATGCATGCCTCCAAGGGCCCTTGTTGTGCTCTGGGTGTGGTGGTGACATGTTTCAGGACTGTGGGGGCTGTCCTGAAGAGCCTGTCGCTTGGTTATGGAGGGGGTGGGGACCCTGGGGAGTGTGCACGAGCAGGAGGCCGGGCACCTTCTGTGTGCAGCGGGCTCTGAGTGGACTCCTAAGACTCTCCTTGGCTCCCTTCGTCCTGGGTTGGGGGGGTCATTTGGGATGATTTCAGTGGCAAGTGAGCACTTGGACAGGTCATGTCAGGCTCCATGCCACTCCAGAAAGGCTCCGTGTGTCCCATTCACTCTGGGTGGCGCTAGGTGAGTAGGGTGGGGGTCCCTGGCATTAGGTCTTCCCCTTCCTGGAGAGGACCCTGCCTTATCCCTGCCACCCATATTCGGGTAGGGAGGCAGGTGTGGACTTTGTCTCTGTCCCTGATGGACCCCTGCCCCCTCCGGAGCTTCAGCACCTGTGAGTCCCCTTCCCCACCTCACTTGCCAGCACAAGGGCTGCCCCAGGCTAGGGAGCAGCAGCTGCTCTGGGTAACACTCGGGGTGGCACAGAGCATTGAACCCACAGACCAGGCCCTGCCCTCAGGGAGCTATGATGTGATTTAGAAGGGAAAGACTATTCCTCAGCTTAAGGCAAACTGATGGCTCCAAGCTAGGTTCACCTACCACTGAGTAGGCAGGTAGCACCAGGCAAGCCCCGAGTTAAGCTGGGTCGGGGAGGAGGAGGGGAACCTGCTTCTGGTCCCAGCAACCCTGGGTGGTCTGAGCTGCCGTGGAGGGGGAGGGAAGGCGCTGGTGGCAGGGCAGGGCGTGGGGACATGCCCAGCGCTCAGACACGGCTCCCACGTGGCACTCCAGGAGATAAGGAGGCTTCTCGTTCCTTTCTCCCATCTCTGCTCGCTTGCTGCACCTTTGTGGGGGCGACTGCAGGGTAATGGATGTGGCAGGAAATAGGCACAGGTACAAATGAGATACGGTTCCTGAGACCAGGCCAGGACCCAGGCAAAGCACGCTTAATACTCAGATGCCGAAGTCAATTCTGCTCGTCCTCCCAGGCACGCTGCGGGAGGGGCCCAGGGGACCTTTGTGCCCAGCTTGCTGGATGGAATTCTTCCCTCAGACATGGTCTGAGCCCCAGGAGGCAGGGGCGCTTGTTGGGAGCTCCTTATAGCAATAATGAAACAGCTGTGACACCAACAGCCAGCACTTGTGCGTCCTGCTGTGTGGCAGGCCCTGTTCCGAGACGTGGGCTCTGTGTCATTTCATCACATTGCTAACCCTAGGAAGGCAGGTGTGACTATCCCCCATTTTACGTGGGAAGAGGAAGGTACCCAGTAGCTGGATAACTTGCCCAAGGTCACTTTGCTGGTGAGGTGCACAGCCAGGTCTCTCGAGTCTGGGCTTTTTTGTTGTTGTTGTTGAGACAGAGTCTCACTATGTCATCCCTGGTAGAGTGCCATGGTGTCACAGCTCACAGCAACCTCAAACTCTTGGGCTTAAGAGATTCCCTTGCTTCAGCTTCCCAAGTAGCTGGCACTATAGGCGCCTGCCACAACACCGGCTATTTTTTGTTGCACTTGTTGTTTTTAGCTGGCCCGGGCCAGGTTTGAACCCACCACCCTCTGGGTATGTGGCTGGTACTGTAACCACTGTGCTATGGACTCGACTCTGGGCTTTGACTGTGATGTCGTGTCGTCTCTCTCAACACGGCACAGCAGGCCGCTCCACTCAGGGGCAGCAGGGCTTACTACGCAGTGCCTATCAGGTGCTGTTCTCTGCTGTGAGGTTCAGTGTGAACTCCCCAAACTTGCCTTCCAAGCCCTGTTGCTTCAATTAACCACCACGGACATTTACTGAGCTACGGGAGCACACCCTGTCTTCCTGAGAGACTCGGTTGCTCTCAAAGTGATGTGTTGAGTGCTGTGATCAAGCTGTAGAGGGAAGGCAGGGGGAGTAGAGTGGGGGTCAGTAAGGCCATATGGGCTTCAGGGAAGGCTTCCTGAGGAGGTGATATTTACAGCGACTCTTGACAGGTGAGCACAAGTTACCCGAGGGAAGGAAGGTGGGAAGGGCATTTCAGGCAGAAACAGTGGATGAGGGCCCAGAGGGAGCTTCTGACTGGTTGTTAGTGCTCCAGCAGGTGGTGGTGGCGGCAGGGGGTGGGGGTGGGGTCTGGGGCTGGAGATAAGAGGGCAGGCCTCTGAGCACCTGGTCTACCCTGGTCAGCTTGGACATTGCACAGCTTCCTCACCTGTGAAGAATGGCTCAGAGCATCCCCTACTGATTTGCCTTTTATGTCAGGGTGACTATGGGTGGATTTCTCACAACCTGTTTCTGGAAGAGTGGTTTAGAAGCCAGTGCCCTTGGGCTGTGTCAGCTCCGCCTTGCCTTGGTGGCAGACCTATAGTTATTCACTGTTCCTCTCTGGCCGCAGCTCTCTGGAAGACTTGGGGATTGGGAATTGGGGCAGCTGCCATCACAGTGGGCTTGGGATACCCCGCAGCTCTCAGGAGAGCTGTGGCAAGGGGCACTCGTGTTGTTGAGGACCCATGACAGGTTAGACCTTACCTGTTTGCCCCTCTCAGTATGGGGGCTTAACATCATCTAAAAAGCTGCCCTCTTTATTTGAATTGACTTAGTCCCTCTCTTAAATAATTCCTATTGATTTAGGAAGCCTTATTTCTAACTAGAGCCGCAAGATAGCAGAGTTAATATCAGAATGAGGCAGAAGAAGAGGGAAGTGGGGAGAAGGCTGGGAAAATGCTCTTTTCAATAATTAGTCTGGCACTCAGCGCCCCTTTCTGGTCTTCTGCCTTGCTCTACTTTCCCCTTTCCACAGCAATTACCACCACTTGACATGTTCCATCTCGGTGTGATCGACTCTCTAGCTCTGTGTATCATTTACCGACTGTCCTGTGCCCTCTAGACACCAGCACTGCCAAAGCACAGGTGGGTTTCTCTCTCATTCACTGATAAGTCCCCAGTGCTGAGATCAGTGTTTGGCACATGGCAGGTGCCCAGTAAGTACCTGTGGTCACATCCTCCTCACTCACTTCCTCCTTGCTCCGGGTCCCCCAGCTCCTTGCTTCCTAAGTTTCCAGGCAGGTAAAAAGACCAAGTTCAATGCCACCCATACAGCTCTGACCCTGGAGTAATTTGAATATTTTTGAACTCTGGCATTCCTGCAGGTGGGAAAAGGAGCAGTTTGCATGCATGTGTGTATGGCACCATATTGCTTACAGTCCGTGTTTGACATTCACAATGGTCTATGAGATTGATATTTATACGACCCCCATTTGATAGATGAAAAACCAGAAATTACTCATTCATTCATTAGAACCCCCCCAAAATATTACTGAGTATAGACTCTGTATTAAGTACTGGTTACAAAGAGTTGAACCAAAGAGAACCAGCCCTAAAGACCTTGCTCAAGGTCACGCAGTTAGCAAGAGGGTATTCTATGTTCTAGCCCAGGGCTCCCTGCTACGGGACAGCTCTGCACAGGTCCTGGGGCCTGTGATGTCCATCTCAGCTGAGGCTCTGCAGAGCTGGCTGGGCGTGTGTGAACATGGGATACATGTGGTCTTTGCAAGGTGGACTAGGGTGGAGGTATACAGCCACGTCCTGGGCCCCATCTCCTGGCCTCCAAGTGGGACGGTGTCTAAATCCCTCTTACCACGTCCCTATGCCTCAGTTACCACACAGGTTTTGGTTCTGGTAGGGGACGGCCTAATGTCCTGAAATAGTTGGGACAGCACACTGGGTGCCTTGCAGTGAAAGGTGTGTCTTTTTGGGGGCTGGATGATTTTTAGTGATCCTTTTATTTATCACTATCCTGCATTTTAGGATGAGGAAACTGGAACCCAGAAGGCTGAGAGACAGGGCCAAGGCCATATAGCTGGTCTGTGGAAGAACCGAGCTCATTGCCTCTAAGTCTGAAGCTCTTTCCATGATGTCATGATTCCTGAGATGTTCTGCAGTGGGAAAAGATGCCCATCGTGAGCTGGGCTGAGTCAAGGCCTGGTGCTCAGCATCTTGGCAGGCCACAGGGGGAGTGCAGCCTGACCACTGAGCCAGACTGGGGCCCTGTCTTTGCCTCCCTCAGCTTTAAGCACTTGACTCCTTCCCCCTGCTGCTCCTTCTTTCTGCCTCCTGGGTAGCACATGCTCAGCTCAAAGTTGCTCCTTCCCTGATTGCATCTAAGAGCTGGAAACATGATGCTGATTAATGTGTCTGTGACTCTAGGCTTGGCTTCCAGGCTGGGCCCCTGTGTCCTCTCTGGAGCCCGCAGGCTCTGTAAGCCGGCCCTCTGGCTTCTCTGAGAACACTGCGGGCAGATGCATATTTTAACAGTGCACATCTGTTGGCTATAGAATCTTTCGTATTTGCCCCCCTCACTTGGTGCTTTGATGGAAGACCCCCGGGGGCCTCCCTCTGTTTCAGCCAAAGAGTTTGGTTTGCAATTTTGCCGGATACCATCTGATTCTGCTTTCACATCTTCTACAGGTTCTAATCAGGCTCTTACTTTATTTAATTAAAAATCTATCTCAGGCAAATACAAACTAAATTAGGAAGCTCTCTCTTCCCTGGAACACAGGGAAGGCACCACCCTTGGGAAACTGGCTGGGACATTTTCCTAGGCTGAGATGCCACAGCAAAGCAGATGGGGTCTTGGTTGGGCAGGCAGCTGGGCCGGGGAGTATAAAGACCTCTCCCTGCTCTGGGAGCAGCCGCTATGTCCACCTGCTGCCCACAGCCCAGGGCTCCCTTTCCAGCTGTGGAGTTGGCTTCCCACACTGAGGCCTACATCCATGTTCAGCTGTGGGCAGGGCGTGGTGGAGAGGCTGGTAGGCAGTCAGGAAGCTCTTTCCTGCCTGGGGTTAGTCTGCCCAGCATAAATCTTTTTTTGTGGAAATTGTCTGAAAGGCTGACGGACAAAGATGTCTGTGTAGGTTCCCTTTCTGGCTCTCAGGGATCCCCCCAGGGGATCCCCTTGAGGCCCTGGAAACATCCTACTGCTTCCACCTGGTCTCCAGACTTGAACAAAACATCTCCCCCGTAAATCCAGTTCTGTACCCAGAGGGCAGTGCCAGGCCATCCTCTGGAGATAGGGGAAGCGCATGCCTTTCAGATGTGACCCAAAATGAAATGGAGTCTGTTCAGACTGGATCCAGAGCCCTGCTGCGAGAAGTCTGGCCCCTCACCAGCCAGACAGATGAGGCTCTACTGGCATTTGGGACGGAATCACTGGGCAAAGAGCATTGGTTTGGAGCTGGAAAATCTGCAGTGCCTCTGTCTCTCTGAGCCTCAACTGTCTTGTCTATAAAAAGTTTAAAATAATTTGGACTTTCACAGTTTGGACTTTGTTACCTGACCAAGCTAGGAAAGAGAAAAGGAAATGTTAGTGGGCAGGTGTGGCCTTAAGGACAACAGACGTCTCCATCTATTTTTGGTCCCTTGTCAAGCCAAAGGCATGGATGAGGCTGGGGTTCCTCTCCTTCTGGCATTCTCTGGCATTCTAGCAGAGGCAGACAGGGCTGAACCATCCTTGGAGATGAGGACCCTACAACATTGCTTAGCAAATGCTTTCTGGCATTTTGCACTGCTCAAAATCAGAAAAAAATGCATTAGTTTCTAAACCCTTCCCCTTTCCTCCCTCAGCCCCCACAGCACACTGCAGGCTCATTCTTACTTTAGCTGCCATGTCAGGGGATGTGGGAACATCAGGGATTCCCACAACACCCCGATTATTCTGGGGGGTCCCAAGTTCTTGACCTGCTGGACAGGGTTTGTTCTCTCATTCCTTTCATGGCAGGCTGGAGGAGACTCAAGAGTTGAAGGGGGTTTCTGAGGCTGGAGGAGACTCAAGAGTTGAAGGAGGTTTCAACTCAGACTCCATTTCTGAGGCTGGAGGAGACTCCCCAAGTTCCTCCTCCCTGTCTCACGAAGCCAAGCTCTGAGCATGGTAAGTGGTCCTCCCGGGCCTGTCCACTGCGGCGCTTGGAATAATCTGCCCTGGTGGGGTTAGCCATGTAGATCTGAAGATAACCAGACACATTCTTAAATATTTCATCTCTGAGCAGCCGTGTGCCTTATCTGCCAGGCGGGGAGGCATGTCCCAGCTGCCGACCCTGTTGTCAAGCCTTCATAGCAGCTTCTGAGGATGGGCCGGGACTCCCCTCTCCCGGCTGCCCTGCTCGCTGCCCTGCCCATGCCCGCAGACTCGTGAATGAGGGGCTGGGAGGTGGTGCCAGGAGCCCTGGCTGGGAGCCCCTGGGCCAGCCCCTTTGCATCTCTGCGCCTCAGTTTCTCACCTGATCCCTACCCCAGAGTGGTGTCAGGGGCACCTGAGGTTGTATGTAAAGAGCTTGGATAGTTGCTATAAAATTGTGGGCCAGTGTGAGTGCTTGTCACTTGTGTGCACAGCCTGGCCCCCAGGAGCCCTGATTCTCAGTAGCACCTCTCTGGAGAAGGGGGGGCTGCAGGCTGAGCTTCATATCAGACCTAGGCAGCTGCAGAGGTCCCCAAGACCCTTCAGGCAGGGTCTCCCAGGGTCAGTGTGCTCCCGGGAAGGCGAGATGAAGAAAGACCATGGGGAAAAGGTGCAACTTGGAAGAGAAGGGGCTTGAAGTGGACTTTCCCAGAGTGACTCAAGAGCCAGGATTCCCAGGGGGCAGCAAGGAGTGGGAAGGCACAGAGGTCCCAGCTGGTTGCCATGGATACTTGGACCATGGGGGAATCAAGCTCTAGGCTGATTGTGCGGGGGGGTGGGTGGGAGGTGGACAGATAGGGCCTGTTAGCACCCCAGTGAGGTCAGTTCAGAGAGAAGGGCCCATGGCGGTGGCCTGGACCATGTGTGCAGAGCATGCTTTTGACGGATAAATAGGCACTTAGAACTCCTTATTAGCTCCTGAGGGGCAAACATCTGAGCTGGATAGAGTCATAGGTCTGTTGGCACGGGCCTCTGATTTCCTGGGCAGGGCATTTTTTTGTCCCCTTTGGGAGGACACCAGGGGAGAAGCAGCAGCTGAGCCCTGTGGGCTAATGCCCAGCGGGGAGACCCTGGGTGTCTCCCAGTGCAGATAGCACTTACCCAGGACTGTGAGGCGTGCGGGGCGGGAGCGGATGGCAGCCTGGATGGCCTGGCACTCGTACACAGCATCGTCCTGCAGCTCTGCCCTCAGAATCTTCAGGTGGTGCTCTCCAGACAGGTGGTTCCCCACCACCAAGTACTGTGGGTAGCCTGCGGAGACAGGGGCAGCTTAGGGAGCAGCTGGGCAGGCAGCACTTGGGCCGATCTCAGCATAAGAGTCTTCCCAGGCACTGGGCAGTGTGTGGGTGCATGTGTGTGCCTGTATGCACCTGTGTGCACAAGTGTGCACCTGTGTGTGCAAGTGTGTGTGCATGTGTGTATAAGGCCGTTGTTGGCTTACCAGTGTGGGCAGACACAGCCAGGCTACCGTCCTGGGAGATGCGCACTCTGGTAAGAAGGCATGGAGGGGGTGAGAGGAGGGAGAGACCCCGGCTGAGAATCACAGAGCAGACAGTAAGAGAGAGAAGGAAGAGAAAAGGGAAATGTTCAGAAAGCCATCAGTGACTTTGGGAAAGTCTTGTTTCCAAGAGGAAGGCGGTAGAAATCTCAGCCCAGCCTCAGCATCTGCCGCCCGGGGCCACTCTGAGCCATGCCCGGCCTTGGCATGGTTGTTCCTGCTGCCTCTCCCAAGCCCCAGGGCTCGACTGAGCACTTAAGAGGCACTCAGGACACTGAGGAATTTGGGGCCCCTTATACCACTGGCAATGAATAATAGATAAATAAAAGTTTGAGAAGGATAAATCATTAATTGGCTTTCTTGCTGCTGTGTAGGGCTGAATATAAATGCCAACTTTGGTGGTGGCGGCCAGGTAGGGCCTATAAATACTAATGTAAATTCAAACAAGGGTGAATTGTAAGGTAAGGTGGCCCATGAAGTCTTCATCTTTGTAAGGGAGGGCAGCAGGGCACCTGGGCCCTGTGGGGTTGAGTGTCAGAGTCAGATGCATTCCAATTGGTTATGTAATTGAGTTAATTTCTTTCTCTCTCTCTTCTTTTCTTTACTTTCTTAATTTTTTTTGAGCTAGAGAAAGAATCTCACCCTGTTGCCCTGGAAAGAGTCCCCTGTTGTCATCATAGCTCACAGCAACCTCAAACTCCTGAGTTCGGGATCGGTGCCTGTAGCTCAGTGGTTAGGGCACCAGCCACATACACTGAGGCTGGTGGGTTCGAACCCGGTCCTGGCCTGTTAAACAATAATGACAACTGCAACAAAAAAATAGATGGGCACTGTGGTGGGTGCCTATAGTCCCAGCTACTTGGGAGGCTGAGGCAAGAGAATAGCTTAAGCCCAAGAGTTTGAGGTTGCTGTGAGCTGTGACATCATGGCACTCTACCCAGGGTGACAAAGTGAGACTAGTTCTCAAAAAACAAATGAATGAACAAACAAACAAAAAACTCCTGAACTCAAGCGATCCTCCTGCCTCAGCCTCCCGAGTAGCTGGGACCACAGGAGCCTTCCACAAGTCCTGGCTAGTTTTCTATTTTTAGTAGAGATGGAGTCTTGCTCTTGCTCAGGCTGGTCTCGAACTCCTGAGCTCAAGCCATCCACCCACCTCCACCTCCCAGAGTGCTGGGATTACAGGTGTGAGCCACCATGTCCCACTGGTCCGTTTTACTCTCAACTGTGATTCTTTTTTAACCTGTCACATAAAGGGAAAAATCCTTCTTTCCCCCCTCCAGATCACTTTAGATTTTTGAGATAGTGTCTGAGAAGTGCTTGAGATTTTCAGAAGAAAAAGAAAAATTATCTATCAATATGAGGGACAATATGTTTTTGTAAATAATTTCCTTTGACTGAAAGGCACCCAGGTCTTCAGTAAGGGTATTGTTCCTGGTGGACCCATGGACTGCACCGTTGAAATGGGAGAGGACAGAGGGCAGCACGCTAAAGTCCAGGAACACTGGGCCTCAGTTTCCCTGTGTGGTAACTTTTGTAGTAGTAAGTGCTCTGCAAGGCTGGGCACAGTGGCTGATGCCTGTAATCCCAGCACTTGGGAGGATGAGGTGGGTAGATTGCCTCAGCCCCCAGGTTTGAGACCAGTCTGAGCAAGAGTGAGACCCCCATCTCTAAAAATAGCCAGGTGTTGTGGCAGGTGCCTGTAGTCCCCTGGGAGGGGACTTGGGAGGTGCCTGTAGTCCCCGTGGGAGGCTGAGGCAAGAGGATCAGTTGAACCCAAGAGTTTGAGGTTGCTGTGAGCTAAGACACTATGGCACTCCACCAAGTGTGACAAAGTGAGACTTTGTCTCAAAAAAAAAAAAAAAAAAAAAAAGTGCTCTGCAATTACTTTCTGACTTGAGTTCTCTGTTATGCTTACTTTCTAGTCAGGCAACCCAGCATTGTTTATTAAGCATGTAAGTATCTCTCCTGACTGCCATGATGCTATTTGGGGGGCTGGTGATCAAATACAGGGCAAAAACTCCTTTATCTGGAGCTTGAGTTCGTTGGCTCTGCACGGAGAGGGCCACCCAAGCCAAGTTGGGCAGGAAGCAGACCCCAGCTCCTAACAGGCCACTGTCCTTCAGCGCTGAGCAGGCCCCAATTTCAGATCCCAGGAGTCATTTATGGAACTGGAAGCCAGAGAGTCAGTTCTCCAGGCCATGATGACCACTCTATGATGATCCTTGGTGAGATGGGGCTCCTCATCGCCACTGACCCAACAAGACCCCTGTGTCTGACTGAGGCTGAAACTCACTGGTTAGAGTGAGTTTAACTGGTGCCAATACCCAGCCGAGCAAACAGCCTTCTAGTGTGCGTGCAGTTTCAGCTTGGGAAGTCCATTTCATTCCCCCAGTTTCTCTGGGGTAAGGGAGTACAGAGTCTCTGAAATTGGCTAGTTCCCACAACACTTAAACATTATGGCAGCACAGTATATTTTGGAGTTATTATTGTGTATTTTATCCATGCTCAGCTGGGCTGCAACATAAACCCTGAGACTGCTATTGACCACTGCTATAATGTTTCAATATACATTTTTGGCAAGATATAACTCACATTTTAAAATATTAATTTCCCAAGCATCATGGTCCTGAGTGCACTTCGATTTTTATTTTCCTGCAGTTGTACACCACAAGAGAGAAGTTGTAATACTTTTCAGTTGAGTCATATTTTTTCTTTCTCCTCCACCCTTAGCAATCCCCAAGTCACAGGGCAATGGCACCCAAGATTGTGCCAAACCCAGCAAACACCCTCGTGCCAGCTCTCCACGAGGAGAATAATGAGTGCTGGTGCATGAGGGACCACGGGGACCATTCCATTCTTTTTTTGTCCTGGGGAGAGGGTGGATTGGAGAGGCGTCTGTATGGGCTTATGGGCTCGCCATTCACAATAGTTACCAAGTGTGGCGGCACCAAGCAGTGATCTGGCCTGCCAGCCCCTGGTAGCCTCAGGACCCCTGAGCACCCACCACCCCCGCTGGGCAGCCTTGCTGAACACCAGTCTGGGTGAGCGGCGCAAGCTCTGGAGTTCAGTTTAGGGATGTCCTGTCTTTTCTTCCCATCACATTATGACCCCTAAGATTGCAGGTTTTATGTGACTTTTTCAGTATACTTGGCTCCTACGAGTGGGTGGGAAGCCTGGAAGCACCAGGCTGTGACTTCTGTTTCCTTAATTATCATGCCTTGATGAGTGAGGGGCACATTTTGGGCCAAGACACAGGAGCACTTGATTTCTGGAAATCAGACTTCATGGAAATTATGTTTGACTTTGGAAAAAACTCTTGGGGCAACATTGTGTTAGGTATGGAACCAACTGCAGGATGGGGGGTTTGTTACTCCTGGTTGGGGGCCCTCAGAGTCCTGGGGACCCCTGGACTCAGGGCTTGCCTTTGGCAAGCGGAGCTGAAGGGAAAGCTGGGGCTCTGACACCCAACCACCTGGGAAGGTGGGAGTCCTGGGGAATGGGGTGGCTGGGTAGGTACTCACTTGAGAGGTCCCTGCCCACGCCCAGAGCCAAGCCGTCTTTGATCCATAGAACGAAGCCGTCATATTCGGGGATGGCACACAGCAGTGTGACAGGCTGTCCAGACACCACCACCTGGTCCTGGGGCTGCTGGCTGAAGGAGTAGACTTGGCCTAGAAGGGAGACAAGCCCATGGTCAGCCAGGTGCAGCAGCAGTGGCAGAGGGCTTCCCTCCAGTGGAGGCAGGGCTGAGGCTGGCCCAGGAGACCAGGCCTCTGCCCAGCTCTGCCACCTCCTGTCCCAACTGCAGCTGCCCTGCTCATCAAGCCTGACACCGTCAAGCCCTGACACCGTGCTGGTCCAGCCACAACCCAGCTCCCCAGGGGCCATCATCTGCCACCCTTGGGACATGCTGCTCCCCTTTCCCTGAGCGAAGCCCTAGTTAATGCCCCTGAATGTCCTATACTTCCCCAATGGAAAGATGCAGGAGAGGAGTCCCCAGTCTGTGGGTAAGAGGGCAGGGTGGGGGTCATGTGGTTTATATCATATTGTTGTCTTAGTGGGCCCACAATGGGCCCAGCGCCAAATTCAGGGGGGCAGGAGAGGCTCAGTGTGGCTGGAGGTGGTCAGGTTCCACCACAGGCACGCTGTCCCCTTCTCGTCTGCAGCAGCAGGGAGTGAGCTGGGGTCCATCTGAGTTCTGAGCCCTCCTGTGTTCCTAGTCCTGCCCTGTGAAGACACAAACCTAACTGTGACAAAACTAGACCGAGGGAGAAGTGTGGCTGCTGCCACCGCCTCTGCTCCCCAGTTGGGAGAGTCAGCTACGGAGCTCAAGGACATGGGGTGCTGTCCAACGTAGGACATAACACTCAAGGTCCAGACCACACACAGGATGCGTGCCCAGCAGCAGATGTCTCTGGATGGGACATCAGTGCACAGAGAGAGCGGAGCTGGGTGCAGTCTCCCCGGGAGGGGAAAGTCTGCACAGAGTGGCTGGCAGGAAGGTAGCTGAGTTCGCAACCTGATGAGATCGTGGCAGGGTCTCTGAGGAGTTTCATTAAAAATCAAATTGGCCTTGGGTTGTGGGAGTAACACTTTTTATTCTGATTTGAGCTTTAAAAATTAGATTTTATAGGACACTTTAATTAGCTATGTATGGTGAGGTTTTTCCTCTGTCTATGTCTCTTCAAGTTCTCTGTTGTAATTACATTGTTTCTGGCACCAAAACAGGATGGAAAAGGAGGGAAGAGATAAGAGAGGAGAAAGAGCAGAGAAGTGAAGAGCTGGGGGAGGGTGTTGGGGGATGGGGTGAGAGGAGAGGGGGGTGAGAGGGCAGGGGCAGCTGGGAGGGCAGCACCCAGACAGGGTGCCCGGGTGGATCTGGGTGCTGGGTCAGCAGGGAGGGCCCGTTCCCCAGGCTCCTTTCTCCTCCTCTAATGATGACTTCACAGCTCATTCTTTTATCTCAAAAATCTTTCTTGCAAGGCGTCTGGGGCCCTAGACAATGCCCAAAGTTCTCGGTACTCCTGCTTAAGCTCTTCCTAAGGCAGTTCAACTGAGTGCCAAGTCCAAAAACATCAAAACAGTTCACAAGTAAGGCCTTTCCGGTTTGCAGTCTCACTGCTGCTTGTACTTACGGCTGCCGGCGGGATTAGGTCAATAGAACACACGCAACCACTTGCCAGTTTTCCACTGTTTTTGTCCTCCTCTTGGAGTCCAGAAATCCCTTGCTGACTCTCTGTATCCTCAAAGGGATGATTATAGGCAGATCCTACCAGCCAGAGATGCCTGGAGTCTTATCTCCCCAGACTCACCGTGCTCTGTTGCAGGGAAGCTGTTACTCGGCCCCATCTTGGATTGTTCCAGGCATAAAGTCTTTCTTGACATTTTCAAATGCAATATTTGCAACACCAAAATTTTTTTAAAGGTATATTTAGGTGAGCAAGGCATACCTCTGGTTTTACTTTGCACAGAGGCTAGATAACTGGTACCATGTAAGACCTACATATCAGAATCAGTGAGTCACCCTAGAGTTTTCCTCCTTTGCTTTCCCAACATTCAGATATTATCAATTATTAAATCTTGGCATTTCTACCTTTTAAATTGTATGTATGTTCCTTCCTGTTCTTAGGTTAGGGACTGCTGTTGAAGTTAGGGATTTTCTCTAAGACTACTGTCTCAGACTCTTGATACTGGTCCTTCCCTCATTGCCTTCTTAGCTAGAAGTTTAGAAATAAGAAGTATAAAGTACCTGAGTCCAACAGAGTGAAGTCCATGGTTAGCCAGCTTGAGCAGCAAAGCCAGGGCTCAAAATCAGCATTCCTTTCCTTAAATAAAAGCTTCTTTACTTCTCCATTGGCTTTTGCAGTATAAAAAAAGATTTACTTCTAATGGAAGAACATCTATTTATCACTATGCCATGGGTTGCCTTTCACCCCCTCCTGTGCGAGGCATGTTCATCCCAGAGATAACTTAAGCTGTTATAAATTCTACAATTGAATTGCTTTTTGATTAGAACCCAGTTATGCATTTATATCATTAAGATATCTTGACCTTACTAGCACTTTCAAATTGTGAATGTTTGGTGAATCATGCAGAGAAATGAACTTGTGGTGGAAGGGTGGCTGTACAGCTATCTGAACTTGCGGGCAACTCTTAGAAGGTTGCCAATCTCTGTAACTATTGAAGCCATTAATCTGCTTGTTTTCCTCTCACAAATGTATGCCAATCGCATAATAAGCTGTTGTTTTAAGGATATTATCATCACAAATTCACACATTGAGAGAAGATTCCTCTCAGGACATCTTGCCTTACTAAGGAAACTCAGGGGATTTAAGAGATACAGCAGTAGCAAAGAATGTGTGGAAATAAACTGTTAGTGAGTAGTTAGCATAATTTAGCTACTGCTTTTGTAGGTGTTTTTGTATGCTTCCCAGTCTTCAAGGCATAGTGTGACTACAAGGTGTTTGTTTTTGAGACAGAGTCTCACTTTGTTGTCCTTGGTACAGTGCCATGGTGTCACAGCTCACAGCAACCCCCAGTTCTTGGGCTTAGGTGATTCTCCTGCCTCAGCCTCCCAAGTAGCTGGGACTACAGACGTTCACCACAACTCCTGGCTATTTTTTGTTTTTGTTGCAGTTTGGCTGGGGCCAGGTTCAAACCTGCCACACTCGGTATATGGGGCCGGTGCCCTACTCACTGAGCCACAATAAGAGAGGTTTTTAAATTGAAGCCCACCACTGAGCTATGAAATCTAACTCAAAACCTGAGGAGCCACCCAAGTTGTCCTTGTATGTCAAGGACTCTAATCCGAGTGCCTATTCTCATCTCTGTCACTTACAGACCAATATTTCATGTAACTACTCTGCAAAAATGGGGATTTCACAAACAAATATAATACTTCCCCTATAATCACACAGGTTTGTGGTAAAGAACTAGTGAAACAAATGTATATGAAAGCATTTGATATTCCAAGAAATAGAAGGTTTTAGAAAAACATCTGATGATTCTACTAAGTAACAGTCCCTGAACACAGTATTGTATTATGTAATTGTAATATGGGAAGTATTGTATTGTAATATGGGAAGAGAAATTGATCATGAGATGTTGGGGGATTTTGGTGTGGTTAAAACAAAAGCATAGATAATAAGCAGGACCCTTTTGTAAGGTCATCATATTCCTGAGCAGAAGAACCCTTTTCAAAACCATTTATATGACATAGGAAAACAAAACCAGTGATCCTTAAAAGATTGTTTGCAAAGAAAAGCATCCAGATTATTCTTACCTTTTGCTATACTGCTACTTAATTTATTCCAGACTGTTAAATTAAGTCTCTTTAATCTTGAACATTAAAGAGTAATAAAGAATATAGAATTAAACACTGTCCATTTTAAGCACACTTTTAAACAAATATGTGAAACATTTTAAGGGACCCTAATATCTTGGAAAAGGGTGGTAAGATCTGATTACTATGCTTTATCTAATAGCCATTATTTGACCTGATAATGACCGGAGTATTAACCAAATTGAGAATATACAAAAAGGTGATAGAAATAGATACAGGGTTAGTTCTATAAAAACACCTCTCCAAAAGAACTATTTTCGACATGAGTATTAAGCACTTCCTCTAGCATTTCTAAGCATATTTAAGGTTGGTATTGCTTTTCAGCTCCTCTCCAGGTACCAGGGAAAATAATTAAAATAAAACCTATGTCCATTACCTCATTGGCCAACAGCTGGTCCCATGACTGCCCTATTGATGCTGCTCTTCTTTCATATCTCAAATTACAGTGCCCTCTCCTTCCCCAAGAATCTACTCAGAGATTCAGTGGTTCTTCCTCTCACTTCCTCAAAATCCACAATCTCAATTCTATCTCCAGTCTCTAAACAAGGGAACTATGTGTTCATCTCTCTAACTCCAGAGGTGGTTCCAAAGTCCACAGCCACTCTCAGTGATATCAAGGTATTTTTCTGGTCCCACACTTAGTAAAGAAAAGAAAATAGAGCTAAGTTTAATATCAGGCAGGGCATCCTTTCTGGTGAAACACTGTGCCACCCACAGCAGATTAGTAGACCCTTGCTTGACCAAGCCAGGCTCTTTTAGCTTTTCATCACCACAATAAATGAAACTTTTCTTAGATTATCTCACTGAGCCCTGTGCCCAGTGTGCAAATACAGAAACTAAGGCTAATCGAGATTGGAAAACTTGCCTGATGCCACACAGTAGGTCAGAGCAGGAGCCAGAAGTCAAGTCCAGACCTAAATCATCAGCATCCATGTTCTTCACTTCCACACTAGGCAGCTTAATGGGCGGCCCCTGTGGCTCAAAGAGGTAGGGCTCCGGTCCCATATGCCGGAGGTGGCGGGTTCAAACCCAGCCCTGGCCAAAACCCACAAATTAAAAAAAAAAAAAAAAGTCAACACACTAGGCAGCTCAGATATCGAATTCTCATAAGTGAAAACAACAATCTTTCTTTAAAAACAGCTTTAGAAATGCACTCACTGAAGCTGGTTTTCAGGTTTTTAACTCTCTCTTCCTCTACTCCCTCTCCAAACCACAGAGATCTATACCAGAGATGGGAACTCCTATGGGAGACCTTGTGAATTTCCATTCTTGGTTGATGGGACATGGCATCATGAGTGCATTCTTGACGAAAATCATAGTGGGCCATGGTGTGCCACCACCTTAAATTATCAATATGATCAAAAGTGGGGCATCTGCTTAAAACCAGGTATGTATGGGCTAGTAAACTTTATATGTGAGAAGAGAATATTATTTATTTATTCATTCATTTGAGACTGGGTCTCACTCTCACTGAGGCCGGAGTACAGTGTCACAGTGTTAGCTCACTGTAACCTCAAAGCCCTCATGCTCAAGCAATCAGCTCAGCCTCCTGAGTAGCTGGGACTATAGGCATAAGCTACTTGGATCTAGCTGAGAGTGCTGTTTATATGATGCAAAATGGAGAAGAAATAATTGATGATGACTCAAAGGTGACTGCAAGAAATATTATCCTAAATAAGGAGTGTGTCTTTGGAGAAAGAGAAATAATGTGTTACTATGAATTTGTTTTCAGAAACAGATCAGAAAGAGAACCAAGACAGACAGTGTCATGGAAGACAAAGGAGGAAGCATTCAATAGCAGACACCTCAGACAGGGGAAGTGGGCAAAGCATGCACAGTTAGGAAATCGTTGCTGACCCTTCCTAGAGCAGTTTCAGAGCACTAATAGGAGCAGAAAGAAGCTGGGTTGTAGTGGACTGAAGCATGGACAGGAGGAAGTAAGCCTCCTAAGTTTCATGGAGAAGAAAAAGAGAGAGCTAGACAAAATTATCACAAATGCACATAGTTTAAAGATTCCAATTGGTGCCATTGTGATTCTAAAATCAGGCAATACATGATTCCATAAAGTAGAATAATGTAAGTATTCCAGGCAGCCAAACAGAGGAGGATGGTTTTGTAGACAAAATAAGGCTTGAAGAAAAAAGAAACCAAAAAGCAGATTGGTCATTTCAAAGTTACTTTCCCTGCGAGACGGGACAGGGAGACAGAACAATAGAAAAAGGACTAATTGCTTAACACCAGGTGATTGCAGGTTAAGAATTAAAACAGAGGAGATTTCATTATCATGTTGATTGAAACTGTCCAATTTGCCAAATTAAGCTGTTATCTTTCTCTCCTGATTTATCACAAGGCCAGATATTATAATAGTTCAGTTTTGGTTTGGTGATATGGAACTTGGATAAGCTGCCTTAAGACTGCATGTCTTATGGGTCCTTCAATGTGGACTTTTGACTGAATCCAAAATTTACAGAAAGAATCCTAGATTTATTTTAAAAGTAAAGTAGAAATATAAAAGATGAACAAAAAATAATAATAAAAATGGAAGGATTTTAGAACATAGAAGCCTGCATGTTCCCTACCCCTACTTATGGCCTGAAGCAAAGAATGGGAGACAGAAGAGAAAAAATATCTCTGACTCTCTCAAAATCTGTGACATTGTTCCCTCTGCCATTCCTGTGTGTTGGCCAGAACACTTAGTTTCTACTTCCTTCTTACTAGAAGCAAACTATTCAGGGTGTGCTAAAGAATTCACTGTTCTTGCTGTCCAACACATTCTATGAAGCAAATATTACCCCAATAACAAAACCAGGAAAGAAGCCTGCAAGAAAGGAAAACTACAGGCCAATTTCACTAATGAATATCAATGCAAAGATACTCAATAAAATCAATAATAGCAATAGAATACAGCTACCCATTAAAAAAATTAGTAGGCTTTATCCCAAAGATGCAAGGTTGGTTTAACATGAAGATCCATAATTGTAATTCACCATATAAATAGAAGCAAAAACAAAGACCATAATTCCCCCCTCGATACATGCAGAAAACAGCATTTGACAAAATTCAGCATCCTTTTCCAACAAGAACGCTTAAGAAAATAGGCATAGATGGCACATTTCTTAAACTGACTGAAACCATCTATGACAAACCCACAGCCAATATCATATTGAATGGAGTAAAACTGAAAGCATTTCCACTCAGAACTGGAACCAGACAAGGATGCCCACTTTTGCCTCTACTATTCAACATAGTTCTGAAAGTTCTAGCCGATGCAATCAGGCAAGAGAAGAATATTAAGGGCATCCAAATGGGGGAAGAGGAGGTCAAACTCTTGCTCTTCACCAATGATATGATCTTGTATTTAGAAAACTGCAGAGACTCAACCATAAGACTCTTGGAAGTGATCAAGAAACACAGTAATGTCTCAGGGTATAAAATCAATGTCTACAAATTAGTACCCTTTGTACACACAAATAATAGTCAAGTTGAGTGGCAAATCAAAGGTACAATACCTTTCACAGTCGTTTCAAAGAAAATGAAATACCTGAGATTATATCTATCAAAGGAGGTGAAAGATCTCTACAGAGAGAATTATGAAACCCTGAGAAAAGGAATAGCAGAAGACATTAACAAATGGAAGAACATACTATGCTCTTGGCTGGGAAGAATGAACATTGTTAAAATGTCTATGTTACCCAAAGCAATCTACATACTTAATGCAATCCCCATTTACATAACAACATCATACTTTGAACAACTGGAAAAAATGGTTCTACAGTTTGTATAGAACCAGAAAAATCTCCTTATAGCCAAAGCAATCCTTTATTATTATTATTATTGTTGTTGTTGTTGTTGTTGTTGTCGCTTGGGATTTATTGAGGATACAAGGAATTATACACTGATTGCATTTGTTAGGTAAAGTACCTCTTACAATTGTATCCCACCCGAAGAGGTGTGCCATACACCATGAGGCCATCCCCTTCCCTCCTCCTCTCTCCATGCTCCTTCATTCCCCTACCCTTCACCGTGTATTAGGTCATCTACTGCCTTCATATTAGTATTGAGATTCTGGTTCCTCCATTCTTATGGTGCTTACTAAGGAAAATGCAATTCTTAATAATAAAAATAAAGCTGTAAGCAACACTCTATCAGATTTCAGGTTATATTACAAGTCCACAGTGATCAAAATAGCATGGTTTTGGCACAAAAATAGAGACATATACACAGAGAACAGAATAGAAAACCTAGAGATGAAATCAGGCTCTATAACCATCTGATCTTCAGTAAATCAAACAAAGGCATACACTGGGGAAAAGAATCCTTTTCACTAAATAGTCCTGGGAGCACTAGATAACCACAAGTAAAAGACTGAAAGTAGACCTACACCACTTACAAAAATTGACTCACACTGGGTAAAAGATTTAAATTTAAGACACAAAACTCTGTTAATATCAACCTGGGGGATTTTATAAAGAAGACTCCATTGGCAATAGCAACAACAATTAAAAATAAATAAATGAGTCTTAATTAAGCTAAAAAGCTTCTGCATAGCTAAAGACACAACAATTAAATAGACAACCTTCAAAATGGGAAAAGATATTTGCATGTAACAAATCTGATGAAAGATTAATAACCAGAATCTATGGAGAACTCAAATTAATCAACAAAAAAAGAGCAAACAATCCCATCTATCAATGGGCGAGAGACATGAACAGAACCTTCTCTGAAGAAGACAAATGAATGGCCAACAAATATGTGAAAAAATGCTCATCATCCCTAATCATCAGAGAAATGCAAATCAAAACCACCCTGAAATATCTAAACCCAGTGAGAATAGCCTATATCACAAAGTCCCAAAGCTGCAGATGCTGGTGTAATTATGGAGAGAAGGGAACACATCCACATTTTTGGTGGGATTGCAAACTAATACAGCCTCATTGGAAAGAAGTGTGGAGAATCCTCAAAGAACTCAAATTAGACCTTCCATCTGATACTGCAATCTCATTACAAGGTATCTACCCAGAAGAAAAAAAAATCATGTTATCATAAGGACATTTGCACTTAATTGTTTATTGCAGCTCAATTAACAATCACCAAGATGTGGAATCAACGCAAGTGACCATCACCCCGTAAATGGATTAGAAACCGTGGTGTATGTATACTATGGAATACTATTCATCCATAAACAAGACGGAGACTTTGCATCTTTTTTATTAACCTGGATAGAGTTAGAGAACATTCTCTTTAGTAAAATATCACAAGAATGGAAAAGCAAGTATCCAATACTAGCAGGAAACAAGAAGACAAACTAATACATGCCTACACAAGAGAAAAACACAATTTTTTAAGTTGGGGGGAGATGGGAGAGGAGAGGAGGGGTATTGGTGTGTTCCTACCTAATGGAAACAACGTCAGGGCATATGGCACACTTCCTGGGTGAGGGGCACAACTACAAGGACCTTACCTAACAAACGCAAACATTGTAACCTAATTATCTGTACCCTCACATTAATCTGAATTTTTTAAAAAGCTAATAAAAAAAATTTTAAAAAAAGAACTCCCTGTTCTTTAGAGGGAGGGATAGACAAAGTAGCAGTTGCATCATTATCTGGCATATAACTAAGACACAATTTCTCACCAATTAGGTGAGAGTTACAAGGGATCACAGGTGCTTAGGAAATACTACTTAATGGGTATTAGATTGATAGAATCTATAGCAAAGAACAAGGAAAGAGTTCCAGACCTAAGTGACAATGTTTACAGGCCCTGTAAGGTGTCAAGTACTCTTCCTAGCTTTCAATATACATTAATTCATACAATCTTCGCAATCACCTTATAAATAATCAACACTATTTATCCCCATTTTACAGACAAATATACCAAGGCACAGGGGAGTTACAAAACTTGTCTAATATCACTCAGCTAATAAATTTTAGAGCTAGCATTCAATTCCAAGAAATCTGGCTGTGCAGTCCTTGCCCCAAAAAGCTCCACTATCTGCCTCACCGAATAGCTAGCCTGGTGGTATTACTAATGCTGATCCCTCCCAAAGGCAATCTGAGTTTCAAAATGTAGAGTTCTAAGCAACTTGAAGAGGTTTTACTAGACCAGTAGTTCTCCAACTTCAGCATACAACAGAATCACTTGGAGGGTTTGTTAGCGCACATAGTGCTAAGAAATTCTGATGTAGTGGATTTTGGATGGGGCCCAAATATTTAACAAGTTTCTAGGTAATGATGAGGTTGCTGGTCTGGGGATTATGCTTTGAGAATTCAGGTAGAGGCCAGGTTTTTCAGCACCTGGAACCTACTGAAATGGAAAAAAAGCCAATATTTGCTTCAGGTGTAGTTTATAACAAGCAGAGTTTAGTCAACCTGGTGCCAATTTCATTCAACTCTAATTGTAGTTTAGATTCGAAATTTCATGTGTGAAAGGGAATGTAGCAGTTATCCAATGCCAACCCCCATTTCTCAGATAAAAGGAAGCAAGCCCCATCTTACGAAATGACATGTCAGAGTTGGGTCACATTCCGTGAAGCCTGGTAGAAAACCCAGGATTCCTCATCCTCAGCATATTTACTCCACTCTGCCATGCTGCTTTGATTGGGATGTTTCTCAGGGCCTTTAGTCTCCTTTGTGTGGGTGGAGGATGTTTAATGCATCCCAGATTTACTTTTTACGAAAGAAGCAAGATTATAAGTTTCTCAAACCTGAGAACTGTTAAATCATGGGGGTCATGTTATATAGCAAACATACTGCCATCCCACTGGAATCTTCTAGATTTACAAGTATAGGGCCTCAGTGTAATAATGAACCTTTAGGTAATGTGCTTGCAAATTCACCCTATTTTGTTTTCACCAAATGTCACAATCTCTGTTGCTATTTGTGTTATAGAGAAAAGACTAAAGCAGTATGTGCCGTTCAGAGGGTCATCAAGACCAGGCTCAGAGACTGGTGCTCTGATTGTAGCTCTGCCACAATCACCTCTAGATCTTTGCTCCTTTCTGTACAATTAGAGCATTAGACGAGATGATCTCTAAGGGCCCTTCCAACCTATAGGCTCATGAGTCTAACATATGTAACTGGTTATAGGAGGAAACCCCCGGAGTGGACCCTGGGACACACTTGACATAGCCTACGCTGGATTTTCCCTCTTATTGGCAGCACAGGGGAGGCTCTGAGGAAATGTTTGAGCCAGTTGTCTCAAAGCCTGTGTCTCTCATCCAGAAAATAGCTGGAAGTTTCTTTATATAAAATTATACATGTTTTTATATATCTGTTAAAGAATATAAATATGTACATTATGTAATGTACATATGAGCAACATAGCATAAATTATATTAATTATATATCATATATTCAATTATGTATTAAAATATTAAGGAAAAACTTGGACTTAGTTTCCAAAGTAAGTGCGTACATATACACATACAGTGGTTTCTATGCAGTCTGAGGACAGACCTTTTGAAGGCTACCATCCTGTTCAAGTGAGCTGGTTTTCCATTGGCTCAGGGCTCCCAGCATCTGCACATTGAGACCACTGCCTTCAGGCAGAGGGCGGGCAGGGACTTAGGTGACTACATGGCATTGTAATTGATAGAGGATAATGGAAGAGTAGAAGTTTTAGCCAGCCTGAGTCCTTTGGTATGTAACAACTCCAGTGTTATTGTGTAACCAAAGGATCAAAATATGGGCTAACTGAGTAGTGGCAGCTCTATTTTGTCATATCCTAACAGTATGCAAATTGGATTATAGTATTTATAAGCATCCTAAGTAATAGAAAACATTATGCTCTTACTTTATGATCGCTAACATATCTCTCTGTCAACAGAAAATGGCTGTAAAGATAATTGGGAAAAGAATGAGCAGATTGGAAATTGCTACCAATTTAATACTCAGGCAGCTCTTTCTTGGAAAGAAGCTTATGTTTCATGTCACAATCAAGGAGCTGACTTAGTGAGCATCAATAATGCTGCTGAATTAACTTATCTTCAAGGTAGGTATAATGTGTGGTGAAGCAAATTGCTGAAATTGTAATGGTGTTTTCTTCTTCATTTTCATAGCTAGGTGTGTTGTTATCTGTTTTGTTTTGTTTGTTTGTTTGGCTTCTCTCGGGATTTCAACTTCAACCCGTAAGCCCACCAGCAAAAAAGTATTGAATGTGGTCATGTTCCATCTGTTGAAAATGCATCTTGTGATTGAGACTAAACAGAGATTAGTATTCAGAAAATGAGGCCAGGTAGCAAGATTAAATTGCTGCCCTAATCCCAAATAAAGAATTTGAATAAAAGTGAACGAACTCTTTGAACATTGAAAAAATGAGAATTCAAGGAAAGTAAAAAATATGATTGAGTCATGCTAGGTGGCCTCAGTAAAAAAATCCTCACAGTGAGGAAGACAGTACAGTTTTCAGGGGCAAGGAGAGTTTTAAGAAAGTGGATTTAATAGTATGGACACATAGAATGTATAAGACTTTATTTTGTTTGGGGGTATGGTTGTGGTAATTTTTTAATTTTTAACTGTGAAAATGTAAATCCTATAGACAAGAATAGAAAATAACCTTAAAAACATCATTTTTCTTTCATATGAATATGAGGATCACCTTGTTAAATTTCAGTGAAAACCCCTTGTTGGGACTTGAATTAGAATTATATTAAATTATATATTAATTATGAAGGCATTGCTGTCTCTATATTAAGCCATGAAAATGGTATGCCTTTCTATTTATTTAGGGCTTCTTTTATGTACTCAGTAAAATTCTATAAATTTTTCCATGTGAGTCTTATATTTCCTTTTAGAAAAAAACTTTATTAACTATATGTCTTAAACCATAGCCTAAGTTACTGATTCCCTGATGATTTGTTTTCTGAGTGAAATAAATAATAGCAACGTATGATGATGATGATGATGCTAATGATGTTTTAGGCAGACTACTAAATGCTTTTCATACATTATCTCATTTAATCCCATTAACAACCCTATGAGGTAGGCATTATTATCATGCTCATTTGTAAGTGAGAAATGTGAGGCTCAGAGAAGAAATATAACTTGACCAAAGTTACCTATAAGTAATTAGTGGAGCTTAATTACTCAAAGCAATTTGACTTGAAAACAAGTATTATTGGGCATATACCAGCATTCAGTTTTTATCAGACTATACAGAGGGTGCCAAAAAAATGTATACATACTCAAGAAAGGAAAAACCTGCAGTAAAATTGTAATATTCAATATATAGTGATAACAAAAACTGAATAAAAGTTACTTTTGACTTTTGCAATTACAAGAGGTGCTGTGAACATCATACTATACATTGCTGTGTAATTCAATTCAAAAAGTAATACATAAGCCTGGCATGGTGGCTCACGCCTATAGTCCTAGAGCTTTGGCAGGCTGAAGTGGATGCATTGCTTGAGCTCAGGAGTGAAGGCCAGTCTGAACAAGACCAAGACCCCATCATTACTAAAAACAGAAAAACTAGCCAGGTGTGGTGGCTCGTGCCTGTAAGACCCGGCACAATAGCTCACTCTGTAATCCTGGCACTGTGGGAGGCTGAGGCAGGTAGATTGCTTGAGCTCAGGAGTTCAAGACTGGCCTAAGCAAGGTTGAGACCCCATCTCCAAAAATAGCCTGTTGGGTATTGTGACAGGTGCCTGTAGTCCCAGCTACTTGGGATGCTGAGGAAAGAGAATTGCTTAAACCCAAGAGTTTGAGATTGCTATGAACATGATGCCACAGCACTCCACCAAGGGCAACAAAGTGAAACTCTGTCTCAAAAAAAAAAAAAAAAGAAGAAGAAGAAGAAAGAAAATAAAATAAATCCTATGAGAGAAGAAAGGATGCAGGCCCTGCTCACACTGAGACTGACTAATACACCCCCCTTCACACATCCTCAGGCTGCATATTCACTGAGTAATTTAGGAATGAATCCATGTTTGTGGGGAGCTAAAATACTTAGTGGTTTGTTGGATGGATTACATCATGGCTTTCTCCAGCAGCTTCCAAGGCAATTTCCAAATCATAAGCAAGAAAATTTTGCTGGAACTGCAGGCAGGACTGTACATGTGTCGCCTGACAGTTAAAGAAGGAATTATTCCGGGGCTGACTGTTCCAGGCTTGGGTGCACCAGGTCTGACTGTTCCAGGAACAGATGCTCCAAGACTTGGCTGTTCCAGGTTGGGTTGCTCCAGGTCTGGTTGCTCCACATTGGAAGGTTTCCACGTGTGTTCATCAAGCATGCCTGGTATAGGGAGAGTAGAGACCTGGGTATTCTGTGGGTGTAGAGGCCTTCTGAGCCTGAGTCATACTGTTGGTGTTCTTTAGCCAGTTGTTTTCTGCCATCTCTTACGTTTCATTCTCTCATTCTGGAACCAGGTTTTAAACTGTTTATAGCTGGTATTCAGGATGTTGGAAGTTCTGGGATCTGTTGGAGGCTGAGGTATCTCTGTCTCTGAAATCTATCACTGAGCACACACAGCTGGGTCGTAGAGAACATGGTTCTGGTCTTATGTTTCTTGACATGGACCTTATCTTCCTTCTTCACTGCATTCCTCTCTACAGAAGTGGGTAGTTTTACTTTGGGACTAGCGGAAGAATCAGGGTTGTCCTGAGTCAGCAGATCCACCAAAGCAGGAAGAGGAGACGCAGTCTCTGTGGAGGGCACCTCTGTAGAAGACATTGGCAATGACAGATAATTTTCTTCAGGCCCCAGCCACAGCCACTGGAGAAGAGTCACTAGAATCAGATGCTTCAGAACGAGGCGGGCTTTGGGGACACGCTGGATCCACACTTATTATTGAGTTATTGAGATGGAAGAGGAAAATTAAAGAGCTGGACTGTTGTTGTTTTTTTTTTTTTTTTAAGGCTAAGACTTACGTATCTAAATAGAATCTACAGAAAAAGGTCCAAAAGCCAGGAAGAGAAGGGTTCCCTCCACAACAACAGGAGGCAACCAGCTCAATGCGGCAAAATTCAGAATTGGGATTTGAATATCAACATATAGGATGGCAAGCTCTTACTTACTTACTTTGTTTATTTATTAGACACAGGGTCTCACTATTATTCCCAGGCTGGAGAGCAGTGGCTGTTCACAGGTGCAGTCATGGAGCACTCTAGCCTCAAACTCCTGGACTCAAGTGATCCTCCCACCTCATCTTCCCAAGTAGCTTGGACCATGCCCAGATTACGCTTTTGTTATACTACTTATTCTTCTTTCTATGAAAGATACATACTTTCATTTATTTCTTTTTATCACTAGAAGTCCTTTGGTATTTTGTCATTCTTTTTGACTGCATCTTCATTCAGACTTCTTTTCTTGTTTACCCTTTTCCTGTGTTGTTTGAGACTTGAATACAGACCTGTAGAATGAAAACCTGTTGGATAAGCCTATTGGGCTAGTGTTTGGCAGTGAGATTCTATTCCACACCTCACTCAAGCCTTGCAAAAAGTTCAGAATGAAAAGTGTCAATAAATTTAAGTGTCTTGGAATATCAACATTGGGAAAGTGATGCCTTCAAT
Organism: Loris lydekkerianus; assembly: GCA_963574355.1. NCBI lineage: Eukaryota > Metazoa > Chordata > Mammalia > Primates > Lorisidae > Loris > Loris lydekkerianus. The sequence continues at coordinate 28,583 of CAUYPK010103234.1, forward strand.
GAAAGCAAAAAGTGCCAAAGTGTGACTATCAACATCCTGCTCAACAATCTAATGATGCACAATTCTTAGGGGAACAGATGTTGCACAATTCTTTATGTATCAATTTTCTTTAGTCAATCATGAAAGTGAGGTAGTATGATAAAGTACATACTGTCTCCTACCCCTTGGCCAGACATTTATCATATTTTATGCATAACATTAATTTTAGAGGTATATCCATTTCTAATGTTCTGAGTTCCTCTTTCTGGATGAAATACTTAGACATATGCCTACTTATGACTGTTGGTTTCCCAGGACCCAAGAATGCTATGTTTTAACATCTAAAACGTATAGTATCCAAATCTAGAAGAGAAATATCTGTTAATTGTCCCTTTATTGAAGACTAACATGTGTAAACATTGGTCTATGTGTAAGGAGGCAAAGGAAAGTGAATCACACAGAGATTTTGTTTAAAAAGTGCCTATTCTAGTCAGGGAAATGACAGTGGCACATACACAGAGTATAATGGAGAATATTATTCCCAAACAGCCTCTGGGTTTGGTAGCTACTGGTTGGGTGAACTAGGCAATCAATTGCCAGAAAAAAGCAGTAGTATCTCCTTGAAGACAGGAGCTTGCTGTTTCCTTTCTGCCTTCCCTGCACATAGTTTTGTTTTCATTTTGTTTTACTAATACTTGGGGCCTATGGGTGGTAGATTTGGTTTCTATGTACTCACTGAATTTTATTTGAGAGTCATATTTTCACTGGCTCTGGCTTTCCTAGAATCTCCAACCACTGGTTCACCCTAGAACTACAAAAGAGGACCCAAAAATCCCCAGAGCAGGAACGGCACATTTCTATTCTTCTTAATTTTTGCTTCCAACCAGAAGAGTTATTCACTCTTAGCCAAATTGACAGGTGTCTCAAGGCTAGGACACTTCCAGGTTAGGGCCCCTGCTGGCTGTGGTCTTGGAGAAGTCTTTAGAAGACGTCTTCTCTGGCTTGTTCCGGTGCGTGACTATTGGTGGTTTCTCATTGTGAGGAAAAGAATAGAAGTATAGGGTTAGATCTGAAAGGGGATCTCTGGGATAGTGGACCCCCCCATTTGACTAGGAAAGGAGTTTTACACTAGTAATCATCTGTCTCTTGATTGAAAAGATGGAGGTAGGCACAGTCTCAATTTGATCAACTTCTTACCTGGACAGTCTACAGAGAAAAATGTCTAGCTCCAGATTATCCGAGCCTATAAAAAAAACTCTGCCTTTCATATATGCCAACCAGAACCTTTAGAATTTATTTCTTTTCCATTTACATCTACCTGGCAAAAGGCACATAAAGGTATTCTTATTTTCCAACATAGCCACAATTTTAAAATCCTATAATTTCAGTGAATTCATCTATACAGGTCACAAAAAGAACACAGTAATGAAACAAATAGGGAGCATGTCAGCTTCAAAAGAACATTCTGTTCCATTATACCTGTCTACTTACCATATGCAGGTGATAGAATGAAGAAGGGGGAGTGATTACTTCCTGTGAGGAGATATCTGCAAAGTCTTCATGGAAGGGATGGTATTGAACTTGGGACAGATGAGAAGGACTGGCCCTCCATAGTAACCCCAGTAGACACGAGTGAAAGGAATTTTGAATATCAGGGTATGCGTGGTTGAGTCTGGAGTACTGGAAACACAGCATAGTGTCCGGGACTTCTTTAGGAATGCTGGAAAATAATGCCTTTTGCTAAGGAGGAAAAATTTGCATTAGAATGTATCTTCAAGGTCTTTCTGTACCAGTGCTGGAAGCCCTTGCTTATGCTTAGGGGGTGAAAGAGAAGGATGAATCCAGAGTTCCCTCTTATCATTCTCCTCAAGATATCTATCTATCCACCTTTCCCCTTCTTAATATTGGTATTCTTACCAATATTGGTATTCTTACCATAAAATGGTATTCTTACCATTTATTTCCTTGAAAAAAGTCAGGTGAACCTTAGCTTCTCACCTTCAAACTTAGAAATTTATCTGCCTCTATACTGTCATCCCTCTAGTTTCTTCAAGGCTAACTCCTTCCCCAAGTGCTTTGTATGTACATCAGCTGTCTTCTATTTCTTGTTTTCGTCAACCCACTCTACCGACTCCTGCCCTCTGGCTATCATCCTGTTTTAACCTCTACTATTGGAACATAGTATGTCTCTTTCCTGGATCCTGCTGCCCCATCTCTTCCTTCCACAGCCAAGCTCCTTTGCAGTTTCCTCCTCATCTCACATTTGCTCCTCAGTGGAGCAATAACTGAGCCTCTGTCCCCACCACCCACTTACAGGGCTCCTGCTTATCCCTTGAAGGTTGGTGTCTGGGTTACAGTTCTTGGCCCCTTTCCTCTTTGTTTCTGCTATTTCTTTTCTATCCAGGAAAGCCTTTCCATTCCCTGTGTTTCAATTCCAGTGGAGTCACATGTTTGAGGCTTCTGAGTTCTAAAGTCTCAGTAACAATTATGTAGAATCAATTTTGCCCTCTAAAAGCCCTTAAAGTCTGGATATGGTTTTCCATATCCAGACCACCATTCACTTGTCTGTATAAGGCAATAATACATCATTTATTTCCCTGAAAGGAATTAAGAAACTCTTATCAAGTGTTACTGCTGGAAGTATTTCATTGATTTATAGAAATGCCAACCTGCTAGCACTTCCTGTTTGTCAGCATCATCTTTGTCTTGGGTGGAATATTTCATCAAGTGCTATTTCTTCTTTCTGGCCCTCAATTAATTTTTCAAATTTTTTCTTCATGATGTTGACAAGGTCTTGCCAGCTTCCTAAATAATACTAGACAGTATTGAAAATCCTTACAATCATTTGCATGTTCTTTTCCTTCTTTTTCCAACATACATGGACCCGTGCAAGCATGATTGCATCTACTTTTTATATATGCTCATTGAGTGGCACATCAGAAATTGGCCTCCCTACTTAAATGATCTCTGCTTCTCTTTCTTTCTTTCTTTCTTTCTTTCTTTCTTTTTTTTTTTTTTTTACTGATAACATCTGGTTGTCAAATAATAAGTTTTTAAAAAATTTTTTGAGACAGAGTCTTACTTTGTCACCCTCAGTAGAGTGCTTTGGTGGCACAGCTCACAGCAACCTCCAAGTCTTGGGCTCAAGCTATTCTCTTGTCTCAGCCTCCCAAGTAGCGGGAACTACAGGAGCCTGCCACAATGCCCGGCTATTTTTAGAGACGGGGTCTCCCTCTGGCTCATGCTAGTCTTGAACCTGTGAACTCAGGACAATCATCCCAGGGCAATCACCCGCCTTGGCCTCCCAGAGCGCTAGGATTATAGGTATGAGCCATATCAACTGCCCCCTCCAGTAATAAATTTCAATGATGCATCTCCACTGCAGAGTGTGAGTGTGTGTGTGTGTGTACATGTGCGTGTGCGTATTTGTGTGTGTGTGTGTGATTCTGTATTGCCAGTCTAGATATTCCTTTGGACTCTGGAGCCATATATTTCATTGCTTACAAAACAGCTCCTGTACATACATCTGACCAAATCCTAGAAACAATTTATCACTGGAGAGATCCATGTTTGTTCTCTTGTTTTAGATTGAAATTCTCATGAGGGAAGGGATTTTGGCATTTTGGTTTTTATATTACTGGTGCCTGGCAAATAATATGTGCTTAATAGATGTAAATTGTCAGTCTGGAATACGTTAGATCCTCAAAATCTGTAAGTACAATGGAAACTACGTTTGATAAGTCTTCTACATTAGAACAAAAAGACTAAAAGTAGGCTAGGCACCTGTGGCTCAAGCAGCTAAGGCGCCAGCCACATACACCTGAGCTGGCGGGTTCTAATACAGCCCTGGCCTGCCAAACAACAATGACAGCTACAACCAAAAAATCGCCAGGCATTGTGGTGGGGCCTATAGTCCCATCTACTTGGGAAGTGGAGGCAGGAGAATCACTTGAGCCCAGGAGTTGGAGGTTGCTATAAGCTGTGATGCCATGGCACTATACCCAGGGTGACATCTTGAGGCTCTGTCTCAAAAAAAAAAAGGCTAAAAGTAGATAATGAAACAGCTACCCTGAGAAGATTCTGTTCCTATCTTTCAACAAAGGGAATTTGACAAGCAAATAGGGAAGCAGAATTTACCAGCCTTTGGATTTCTCAATGGTCTGAAGTTTCGTTTTCTATGAGCATCGCCTACCTTTGATATACAGATAGCCTTCTATGGGGATTCCTGCCTTACATTCAAGGCCTGCAGGGTGTTTTGCTATTGGTAGAAACTTAAGTCTGATTTAGATAATTACTTATACAATTTTGTCACTTCTTTAAATTATGTAATTCTTACAGAAAAAGAAGGCATTGCTAGATTATTCTGGATTGGTTTAAATCAGCTGTACTCTGCTAGAGGCTGGGAATGGTCGGACCACAAGCCATTAAACTTTCTCAACTGGGACCCAGGTAACTGCTCCTTCCCTCACTTTGCAAAAAGCAAAGCTTCAAAAACAAAAAACAAACAAACAAAAAAACCCCGAGAGCTTCTCACTTGCTGAGAATTTATAAAAGTTTCAAATCTTGGCTCGAGGCCTGTAGCTCAAGTGGCTAAGGTGCCAGCCACATACCCCGGAGCTGGCGGGTTCCAATCTAGCCTGAGCCCGCCAAACAGCAATGACAACTATAACCAAAAATAGCCAGGCGTTGTGGCAGGGCCTGTAGTCCCAGCTACTTGGGAGACTGAGGCAAGAGGACCGCTTAAGCCCAAGAGTTTAAGGTTGTTGTAAGCAGTGACGCCACGGCACTCTACTGAGGGCAACAGCTTGAGACTCTGTCTCAAAAAACAAAGTTTCAAATCTTACGAACTCTTCTTATGGTTACTTCTCAGAAAAATTGTTTCTTCCTAAGTCTTTCTTGATTGCAGTACTGTTATAGCCAAGCTGAACCACAGCATGGGCAGCTGAGCATTTGTCCCGGACACTTGGAGCAACCCTGCCTTTTTAAGTAAGAATAGGCTAGGAGCCATTCTGTGTGCCTTGGGGAACTCCACCTGTCTATGACTTGCCCGTGCTGTGTTTCATCTGCAGCCTAACTCCAATAAGAAAATATTCCCTCATTTTCAAACTCTCGGGGTCTCACCACTGTAGCATCCCAGCACTGACAACATAGTGGATGTATTTTATAACACAAATAAATAACTCAAAGAAAATTTTATAGTGAATTAAATAAGCCAAACCCTACTTAGCCAAAAGACTTTTTTCCCCAAAGAAAGGAGTAGATACCTTTTTAAATATAAAATCTTAGGCTTCTGACAAACAAGGAACCGAAACGTTAACACTAACTTCAGTACAAATGTGTTCTATATACATATAGGAAAAAAAAAAAAACAACAGGTTAAATGTAATAAAATACCGATAAGTCATTTTTGTTCATTTAGTTTACTAAATTTCCTTATTGGTAAATAAATTAATATTCTATTTTAAATGGAATAAAATAAATTAACTTTTATTCAAGGCCTTAAAGGCATTACATAATTATAAATTAATATTTGTACTATGTAGAGTAGCAGATTAAGAGCTACTGACCGTGGGATAAGACAGGGAAGTAATTTGTGACACAGATTTGGGCTTTGTTTTTTATATATATATATTTATTATTATTATTTTTTTTATTTTTTTTTTTTGCAGTTTTTGGCCAGGGCTGGGTTTGAACCCACCACCTCTGGCATATGGGGCTGGTGCCCTACTCCTTTGAGCCACAGGCGCCGCCCTGGATTTTGTTTTTTAAATTAACTATAATATGTTAGAGTGTTTTTCCCCCTATATTTTAGAAGTAAGATATTTTCAAGCACCTGATTATTCATTGAGGCTTAATATGTTTCAATTTAGTTAAAAGTTTTCACCATACTGTGAGTTCCCATAACAGCAGAATTTTTTTTTTTTTTTTTCTAATCACCACCTTGGCCTTCTTCTAATTGTTTGAAAATCCTACCTTTTAAGATAGGCCCAGTGCACCTACAATCGGTGGATCGAGCTGTGCAAGAATGGATGCCGAGTCTGGTCTGTGGCAGAGTTTTTCCTGTGAAGCACGACTGCCCTATGTCTGTAGGAAACCACTAAATAATACAGTGGAATTAACAGGTAACTTTCCCATTCCCTCATACAAATATGTTTTACAATCTTAGTTTTATGAAGTCAGGTCAATCCATTTCAGAGCTCTGTTTCCACCTTTTCTTCACCTGATAACTGCCAAAGCCCAAAAGTATTTGATTTTTGACCCTGTGGTTAGATATTATAAACCATATATGAATAAAGCTTTGGTTGAGGCAATGAAGAATATCAGGTAAAAATATATATATGCACAGAAGCATTCAGGGATATGCTAGGTAAGGAAATATGCTTTTGTTCATGAGTGCTCTTTTTCCTTTAGATCAGTGGTTCTCAAAGTGTGGTCCCCAGGCCAAGAGCATTAGGATTACCTATAACTGTTAGAGATGCAAATTCTGAGGACCCACCCCCCAGATTTACGGAATCAGAAGCCCTCCAAATGACTCTGATCCATGCTCAAGTCTAAGAACCACTGCCGTACTAACAGGTCTTCTATATTTCATGCCTCTGAGATGAGTCCGAAACCAGGGACACAGAAGTAGTACCAGGTTTTTCCAGCCCTGCCTCTCAACTCTTGCCCTCTTTAATCCTTTTTTGACAGGGACACCTCTGCATTGAAAAGTCAGGTTAAAAAAGAACAGGTGCAGAAGGACAAAATGTGTACAGGGGGCTTTTTGCCAGGGATTTTAGAGTGATAGGGACATAAGAACAACTGAAGTTTTTGAGGTGCAGAGAAGTTAGAGGAGTTTTTAGAAGAACGGAGAAGAGAAATCCTTGACTGTCAAGCCCAGGTCTTGACAAACAGCAGGTATTTGATTAAATCTTCACTGAATGAGAAAAACTCATACTCAACAATAGAGGAAAGGGTGTTTTTAAAATGTCCTACTTAAGGAACTACAGAGGAAGGGAATAAAGCATCTAAATTTCCATTCAGAAAGGAACATAGAACAATTTTTAAGGAACAAATAGATATATAGAAGAAGAAATGTAGGAAGATGTTTCAAGGTAACAGGAGGAAATAAATATTTATCTTCCAGGTTGATTCAAACTAAATTTAGTCCATTCAACAAAAGACATAATTAAAAAATCCAGCACGAATGAAAATAGGGTGACTGATGATAGATTAAGTAAACATCTTGGAGAAGCAATTCTTAAGTAAATCATGATGTTCCCACATGATTGAGTAATATGCATTTATTAAAATAACAGCAGGAAAATACAAGGAACAAAACACAATGATATGCCTACTTATCATTTTAATCTTGTAAAAATACGTATTCATCGAGACAAAGACTAGAATATAAAAATGATTGTATTAAGTTCCATTATGGGTGATAATTTTCCTCTGTTCCTTTATCATAATTATAAAATATAGTAATAATAACAAAAGCTATTTCAAAAACTTGAAGTTAATTGAGTTATCTTGCAAGTAGTAGAGGCTAGCTGAACCTGAATTTTATCTTTCAGTAGAAAACAAACAGTCCACATTTTTAAGATGCTGTGTTTTCTTGTGACAAATGTTCCAAGTGGCTCCGAATCAGTGAAGTCTGAGCAACCAAATCACGTTCTAGTTTTGTTAACAGGGGTGGAAGTATTTTATATGGTTTTACACAACACTTTTTTTCTCTAATCTAGAGAGATTAGACCTTCATTTGTGAGTTTTATCACAGTCAAAACAAAGAATCCCTATCTCCAGGAGGACTACCTGTCGAGTAGTGGGAAAGAAAGAAGAGGTCCAGAAGTGGCCTTGCCCTTTCCCTCCCTTGCTACCATCTCTTGGGTGTGAAGTGTATAAATGTCTTACTCTGTTCCTAAAACCTCTACCTGTCCTCTGTTCAACAGTGAGCATTAATGCACATCCCCTGGCTAAGCTGACCATACAAGAGAAAAAGGCTCACCCTCATTATAATCTTCTCAAAGCAGAGACAAGAGAGAAACCTGACCAATCCCATACCCAGGAAAAGCCTCATCAGCAGCCGGCTTCCCTCATGCCTTTCTTCTAAGTAGCACTAAGGGCAGGCCCTTCACTGATTGTGTCTACGCCCCTTAAATAATCTGTGCCCAGCCATGTAGCGCATTTGTGTCATGTTAAAGTCACATCATTATCTGAACCCCTGTGGGAATTCTGATGCCATGGATACATCATTTATGTGGTTGGCACCACATAAATTCTTGTCACTATGATATTTGGTGTTGCATTCCCCAATTTTCCAGGAGCCTTAGTATTCAGGAAAGAAGAGTTTACAATGTTATTGATTCAAAATAGATATATCTTTACTGGAATATAAATAGTTACTTTTCCCCTAGATGTGTGGACATATTCTCATACCCACTGTGACTCAGGCTGGCTGCCAAATAACGGATTTTGCTATCTGCTGGTAAATAAAAGTGATTCCTGGGATGAGGCACATAAAAAATGCAAAGCTTTCGGTAGTGACCTAATCAGCATTCACTCTCTAGCTGATGTGGAGGTGGCTGTCACAAAACTCCATAATGGGGGTAAGTTTTTTAAAATATCCATTTGAGAGATTTAAGACAATTTGAAGTATCCCTGTTTTCAGACTTTTAGTAGGAATGAAAAGTTTACAACTTCTCTTACAGATCAGCACTGCCCAGTAGGATTCCCTGGGGTAATGGAACCACTCTACAACCTGGACCATCCAAGATGGTAGCCACTAGCCAGTGAGCACTTGAAATATAGCTAGGGCAACTGAGGAAATAAATCATTACTTTTATTTAATTTTAATTAATTTACATTTGGATTTAAATGGCCTCTTGTGCCAAGTGGCTACCAATTTGGCACTACACCATTAATTGAATAATGTCTCTCTTCTCATGAGCTAAATTCTACTTAAATTGTTCCAGAAACTTAAGGGATAATTATTTTACTTTTGAAATTATTTGAAAGCTAAAGAATGTTAAACAAAAATATACTAGATTGCCAGTATTATGATCTCTTCCTAGAATCCACTAATAATGGTAGCTAAGAGGAGATACCCATTCCGTGCCGGCATGGTGCTCATTATTTTACTTGAGAAGGCAGCAGAGCCATTCCAGGGTAGTAGTAGAGAATATTTCTCTTCTAGTTGGAATATCTATGATTGTATTTTCAGAATTTCATTAATCCCCATAAAGCAAAGTTTACCTACACCAGCTATTGGGAACACCCAGCCTACAGATCACTGTGCAGCTGTTTACCTGTGTACTATACTTGCATTAGTGACTAGAAAGCCTTCATTAGCCAACCTGCCGGCCTTATCAACATCTCAGTAGGTTAATTAATACCACAAAGGCTCTTCAAACCCCATATCAGAATATAAAAATTAGTATAATGTTGTACATGTAATTGCATAAAATTAAACACATAAAACGTTTTTCTTTTAGATGCCAAGGAAGAAATATGGATAGGCCTTAAGAACATAAATGTACCACCTTTATTTCAGTGGTCAGATGGTACTGAAGTTACTGTCACATACTGGGATGAGAACGAGCCAAAAGTTCCTTACAATCAGACTCCCAACTGTGTTTCCTATTTAGGAAAGGTAGGAACCTCCTATGGTTTATTTATATTCTTGATGTTATACCTAATGATAATATTAGGTGTGTTTTGATTGAGACATTTGTGTTTAGGCAGGAAAGAAAATAAGAGGTAAAAAGCCTTTAGATCAGGTGTCCTCAAACTGCGGCCCGCGGGCCACATGACGCGGTGTGAATTGTATTTGTTCCTGTTTTGTTTTTTACTTTAAAATAAGATATGTGCAGTGCGCATAGGAATTTGTTCATAGTTTTCTTTTTTTTTTTTAGACTATAGTCGGCCCTCCAACGGTCTGAGGGACAGTGAATTGGCCCCCTGTTTAAGAAGTTTGAGGACGCCTGCTTTAGATTATTGTTCTGGTAGCTATTGAAAAAAAAAGATAAACAAAAGCAATTACTAATTAACCAACCTACTTCCTGAGATCATCTGTTCTGGTCTAAAACAGACAGAGAGAAACCCACTAGAATTTAGGTTCTTGTGCCAGACTGGTTCTGATAACCTACTTTGAGAAGTGAAATGATATTTTTATTTAAAAATTACTGCCAGATGCTGTGGTTGACACCTGTAATCCTAGCAGTCTGGGATCCCTTCAACTCAGGAGTTCAAGACCAGCCTGAGCAAGAGCGAGACCCACCCCTCTACTACAAATAGAAAAACTAGCCAGGCATCATGGTGGGCACCTGTAGTCCCAACTACTCAGGAGACTGAGGCAAGAGGATCACTTGAGCCCAAGAGTTTGAGGTTGCCATGAGCTATGATGCCAGGGCACTCTACCCAGGGTGACAAAGTGCAACTCTATTTCAAAAAATAAAAAAAAATTAAAAATAAAAATTAGGCTGGGCACAGTAGTTCACACCTGTAATCCTAGCACTTGGGAAGCCAAGGCAGCTGGATTGCCTGAGCTCACAGGTTTAAGACCAGCCTGAGCCAGAGCCAGACCTTGTCTCTAAGAAAAAAACAAAACAAAACAAACAAACAAAAAAAAAAAAACGGGTGTTATGGCAGGTACCTGTGATCCCAGCTACTTGGGAGGCTGAGGCAAGAGGATCACTTGAACCCAAGAGTTTGAGGTTGGTGTGAACTAAGACACCATGCACTCAGCCAGGGGTGACCAGGTAAGACTTTGTCTCAAAAAAAAAAAAAAAAAATTAGTTCTAACTTTATTCAGAAAACATCACACTCATATAGAATGCTTAAACATTTCTTGAACATACTTTAGTTAATAACCCAAAGTAGGCTGTATTTTGAGCAAAAAGGGTACATTTGTTTATGTAACTTTTCTATGGACTTCTAATTGGTTATGAGGGTTACAGTGTCATCCAGACATCTAGAGAGCCTTAAGTGGAAGCAATAAATGATATGTGTATTTAGAAGTCTTTCAATACTAAAGGTGTATTTAGGAAGATGTCACATCTGGTGCTCTATTTAAAAGGATATCCAAGATGCCTTTAGAAGAGTATCAAAAATGGGAGGGTGATGGGTTGGGCCACATCTATGGTGCATATTTTTATCTATAATAAAAATAAATAAATTAATTAAAAAAATAAAAATATAAAAAAAAAAAAAATGGGAATGAGGTCCTATGAGTAAGAGTGAACTTATGGCGCACGTAGGCACCATCCCAATGTCCAAAACTGACCCTTATCAAAATAGATTAATTAAAATTTAATTTGAAGAAAGCAGAATGACTTAGTCAATTAAGGAAAATTAATGTTAAGTATCACATTTGAAAGAGAAAACTTTGAAAGTAGGCTGAAGGAGAGTTGAAAGAAACTTTTAATCTAGAATTCTTGCAAAGTCGCTGTTCTAACCACCACAATTTCACATAGGAGGAAACTGAGAGAGACAGGGAGATTAACTGACATGCTTAGAAGTTTTAATATGTGGACAAACCTTAGCCGTGTCATGTAGAAGACAAGAATGCTGACAACAGCGGGCTGAGTTCTTCCCTCTTCAGCTTCTTTACTAAGTGTTTTTTGATAGTTTTATTGTTAATCTTATAAGACAATGAATTTAGCCACAATGTGACCTTGAGGTGATACTGAGATACTTGAGATAATAGACTGTGCCACCTGCAGGCCTGTTAGGTAGCACTTTCTAGAAGTGTGTGCTCATATTTAACCCTTCACTTATAATCACTCATTCTCTCTCTCACCCTCTCTCCCTGTCTCTCTCTTTTTCATAGTTTTTGTAAGTTCGTTTCTAAATATATGGCAAATAATTTATTTTGTGAGCAATACTTTTGTCTCTTTTTCAAAAGCTAGGTCAGTGGAAAGTCCAGTCGTGTGAAGAGAAACTCAAATATGTATGTAAGAAAAAGGGAGAGAAAATGAAGGATACAAGGTCTGATAAGATGTGTCCTCCAGAGGAGGTAGGTCAAATCCCTACATCAAATTTTCTAAGCAATATTATGCCTTTGTGGTTAGAGATGGTAGTTGAGACTTAAATAAGTCAGAATTAGAAAATGAAAGTAACTACTAGCTTCTGTTCATTTACATTAGGGCAACCCAGAACACAGTGGTTCATAGAACACTGGCATTCTTACAGAAGGTGAAAGAGTTAGTATTCGTGAATTTATATAAAAATTGATGATTATTATCCTCAATGCTAGTGTCTTTTACGTCCTCCCCAGTTCAAAAACTAGTCAACCAACAATTGTTAAGCCCTTACGTTGAGCCAGCAACATAAAACAAGTAAAAAAAAAAAAAAAAGAAAGAAAGAAAAAAGACAATTAAATCTCATCTTCTGTCTGACACAGGCTCCCAGTCCTGTGTAGTTTATCTATGAAATTGCATCCCACTTTCATCACATGTATGAATTCACCAAGTGTGCCCTCAGTTTCCACGAATTCCCCTAAGATACTATCAACGTAGCAGAAACATACCTGTCAGATGGGAACATCAAGTTTGGAAAACAATATAATAACATTTCTCCTTTGATTTAGGGCTGGGAGAGACATGGAGAAACTTGTTACAAGATTTACAAGGATGAGGTCCCTTTTGGAACAAACTGCAATCTGACTATCACTAGCAGGTGTGACCATCAGTAAATATGTACTAGTAAACTCTTAACTCAGTCCTTTCGTGAAACAATCTTCCCTATGAAAAAGTGCATCTTCAAATTAATTCAAAAGCACTTGCCAATTTGATTCTTCTTTTGTAGATTTGAGCAAGAATACCTAAATAATATGATGAAAAAGTATGACAAATCTTTAAGAAAACACTTCTGGACTGGCCTGAGAGATGTGGATTCACGTGGAGAGTATAGTTGGTCAACTGTTGGTGGAATAAAGCAGGCTGTAACCTTTTCCAACTGGAAATTTCTTGAGCCAGGTGAATGGATGGGCTTTTAGGAGCAATAGCATACAGTGACTAGTGAAAGGTAGCATGTCTCTTAAATATGCTCTTCACTTAACATCTGAAAGGTGAGGGAAATGATCTTCCAGATGAGCGTCTACTTATGAAATCATAGATAGAAGCAGTAGCTCTGCCTTCCCTCTTAGATCCTTAGGAATTATCGAGAAAGATGTTAGAAGAGACACTTCTCTAAAACCGCCATCTAGCAGCTCAGAGCTAGAACCACCAGTGTGAGGTTTTTTATCTATCTCCTCTGTGTAAATTTCAAGCAGAATCTAGAGGCCTCATTGCAAAGCACTTTACATTTTCATTTGTCTGCTTCTTAATGTCTTTCTCCAAAATCGAATGTGTTTATTGTTGTTATTGTCAATCGGTAAGAATTAAGGAGGCTATATTGCATGTATTACTTATTTTGAAAGTTAGTTCATCTTTCTCCAACCAACATAAAGTATGATCATAAGTCCCTTCTGATTTTAGAGTTGAGAAAACAGACTTAGGTGATTTACTTGATGAAAGTCATCTGGTTATTGAATTCGTAAAATCCAGAGTTCCTGGTTTGGAAGCCAGCGCTTTTCAGAGGATTTTGGCTTTGAATAAGACAGCAGTTATAAAGCATTCTACTTCCTCCCCCCCTTGAATTATTTGTATTTTCTTATGTTGGTCTGATGTGATCATGAAGACATGTGAGCTTGCCACTGAACACGTTTGAAATAGAGAACACCCACAAAATGTGTGACCATGTGGGCCATCATCGTCAATGTGAGTGGTGCTGACAGAAACAAAGGCATCTTTTTATGTGTAGAAGTAGATAGACATACAGAGGCTACTCCTGGTTGTATCTCATTTTAAATTAGAAATATTCTTTTTTTATTATTTATTTATTTTAGAGACAGAGTCTCACTTTGTTGCCCTCAGTAGAGTGCAGTGGCATCACAGTTCACAGCAACCTCCACCTCTTGGTCTTAGGTGATTCTCTTGCCTCAAGCCTCCTGAGTAGCCAGGACAACAGGTGTCCGCCACATGTCTGGCTATTTTTTTGTTGCAGTTTGGCCAGGGCTGGGTTCAAACCCGCCACGCTCGGTATATGGGACTGGCACCTTACTCACTGAGCCACAGGCACCGCCCTTAAATTGGAAATATTCTAATGGATGAAATGTAAACATTTCTCTCTTTATTTCCTTTTTTGGGGGGCAGGGGGGCCAGTCTCTTTCTTTTGCCTGGGCTAAAGTGCAGTGGCATCATCATAACATAGCAACCTCAAACTCCTGGTCTCAAGTGCTCCTCCTGCCTTCTATGCCCAGAATGCTAGGATTACAGGCATGAGCCACCACACCCAGCCCCATAGATTTCTTTTATAAATACTCAGACATTTTAAAGAAAATGTCACATTCGTCATGGCTAACCTTCAGTGTTTGGAGAGGTGCTCAGGAAGTAGGTACTGTGGCTGTCTTTTCAGTGCTATGGCCAGAAAAACAGCCATGAAGCTTTCTTTACCATCATTGTTCCTACTTCAGCCAAGTTGGCCTATCCTGGGCAATATGAATGAATAGGCGGACAGAACAAGGAAAAACCCACTCACACCCATCCAGGGTAGCAAGGTATTATTTTTCCTAGTTCCTTGTTCCTTTTGCTGTCTGTGTATAAACCCCGAGACCACAGGACTTCTCTAGTGGGATAGAAGTTGTCCTCATTGTTTTCAATGTATGTGACATTTCCTGTTTTTTGCCCACTTTAGGCAGTGTGGTATTATGAGAAATGGAACGTGGCCTTTCGCCAGACAAATCTGCGTTCAAATTTCAGTCACTACAATTGTGAGCAAGTCACTTAGTCTTCATCTGAAAAGCAGCTTTGATAATACAAACTACTTTTTAATGTTGTTATGAATAAATAAAATTATGACTGTCATAAAACAAATGTATGTTACCAGATACAAGTACCTACTTCTACCTCTATTATACCAGCCCTTCCTTGGGATCTGAATCTGGGAGAGTTATGCTTTGAGGTTTACTAAGTTGCTTAAAAACTGCTCAGAGGTGTTAAGCTAATTTGAACTACTATCCGGAGCAGCATAGTTGTTTAGGGTACAGCTCTGGAAGCAGACTGTGTAGGTTCAAATCCATGGTCAGTCAGTTACTAACTCTGTGACCTTAAACAGGTCACTTAATTGTACCTCAATAGAATCCACCCTACAAGTTTGTTGTGAGGTTTAATTAATTTAATACTTTTAAAATAGGATCCGGCAAATAAGAAACACTATATTACCTATCATCATCATCGTTATTCTGAAGAATGCATTTCTTTTCTCTCTTTCCTCCATTGTTTTCCTATTCTCCCCACCCCTGCCTTGACTCAAAAAGTAGAAACACTGAAAAAGTCTGAACTTTAATTGACATTTTTAATTTTCCAAATAAACTTTCTAATTCCATCCCAGCTTCTCGAGGTGGATGCGTGGCTATGTCTACTGGGAAGTCTCTTGGAAAGTGGGAGGTGAAGGACTGCAGAAGCTTCAGAGCACTTTCAATCTGCAAGAAGATAAGTGGACCTCGTAAGCCGGAGGAAGCAGCCCCTAAGCCTGATGACCCCTGTCCTGAAGGCTGGCAGAGTTTCCCCTCAGGTCTTTCTTGTTTTAAGGTAAAGTCACATTCTCATTCAATCCTTCAATGAAGTTATTTTTCTACTCTAATTCATGTGCTTGTACAAAAGACACTCCTTCCCATAGTTATGTATAATGTGACTGAGGTACAGCATAGCCCAGAGTCCTTGGCAGGCCATATTGAACCTCTGGCATCAGGCAGCTCAGCCCCACACACTGCATGTGTCCTTAGCAGACAGAGCAGGGCCAAAGCCACAGCTGGCCCTTTCCCAGGGAGAAGCTGCCTGCCATACTGACACTGTGCTTGTGATTCTCATATCCCTCTAATTCTTTTTATCAAATTAAGGGTTACATCACTTCTTACAATGTTAAAAATAATTATTTTGAGGTCTGCATCAGTCAGGTAGTCTCATAAACAAACTGTAAGATATGGTTCAAAATTCAGTAGTAATCATTAGTCTCACCCTTACATCTTCAGGTCCGCTAGGATCTGACTGGTCTAGTTTGGGCTTGAATGGTCCGCTCTGCTTCCAAGTGCAGGTAGGCTGTGCTGGGCTCCAGGCTATGACCTGGGGTCTGCTGCTCTTCAGTCTAGGGCTCAGGCTGAAGGGGCGGCTGGTGTCAGGGGCTTGCTTTTCTCATGGTAAATTACTAGAGCCCCAGAAGGCAAGCCAACCAAGTAAGCCCTATTCAGGCTGTGTTCACTTTACCTCCACTGATATCCCATTGATCACAGCAAAGCATGCGGCTAAGCCCTGTGTCAAGGCACAGAGAAATATACTTTGCCCACCAGGAGGCCATGGCAAGAATGTATAATTATATTATTGCAGAAAACTGAAGGTCAGAACCAGTAATCCAGCCTATCTTTGTGTCATCTTCTCTTCCTACTCCTCCCCTTCTTTTGTTTTGAAAGAACTATGGTTCCAATGGCCTGAAATTAGCACAAAACAAATAGTCCAAGCGTCAGGGTTCACATGCCAGTGAAGACTGCTCTCTGATTCTTCCTCATCAGAAAATAGTCCTATTTTCCTGCAGATATTAGTGTCTTGTGTTCAAAATTATCTTGTTAGCACATTTCTTTGCTGAGTTTACTCCCAAAGCATTCATATTCATGTGTATCCTTCACAGCCTTGCCTGCTAGTTCATTTTATTTGTCACAGTCCTACCAGTGCAGGCGAGCCCTCTGCAGCCTGAGTGACAAAAGCTATTCCTCTGACAATGGTGGCAGCACCTGGGCTGGCCTTCGGTTGCCACTTTCAGTGGGGCCTTCTGTGTCTCAGAATATGTGCCGTCACCTAAACCTTCATTCCACCTCTGAGAACAGCGTCAGGGGCTCACATATTTAACTGTAATTGACTTGAACTATGAATACCTTACAATCACACCAGAACACAAATTAACATTGTATTTTGTTAAGGTATTCCATGTAGAAAGAATTGTGAGAAAGAGGAACTGGGAAGAAGCTGAAAGATTCTGCCAAGCGCTTGGAGCACACCTTCCTAGC
This sequence comes from Loris lydekkerianus, assembly GCA_963574355.1. Lineage (NCBI taxonomy): Eukaryota > Metazoa > Chordata > Mammalia > Primates > Lorisidae > Loris > Loris lydekkerianus. The sequence continues at coordinate 45,639 of CAUYPK010103234.1, forward strand.
TTCAGTCACGTGGATGAAATAATAAAATTTCTTCACTTTGTAGTGGACCAGTTCAGGTAATACTTTTAGAATGAGGTTTCTATGCTGAAATTGATGTCCCGTAGGTGCTCAAAATGGTCATGTTTTATTATGTGAAAGTTCACTCCTGGTGTAGCCGTCATAAAATATTGAGCAATCTCATGTGTAACAACTATGAAAGATTCAAAAGTGAGTGAGGCGTAGTCCCCACCCTTTGTGTAATAAAGCCTAACAACAGGTTGAGAAAGGTACAGCAAAAAATCTGGAGCATAGGCAAGAAAGGCCCTGGGAATTCAGAGGAGAGCAGAAGTGTTTTCTGGGAGCTATAATCCGGAAAACTGTTGAGGACAAGGCTGGTTCTTGAAAGGGAGTAACCGAGAGGGTACGATAGCAGACGGGGCTGCAGGAGGAATAAAAAGAACATAAGCAAACTACTGTGACCAGAATGTTCAGGTATGGTTGAAAAGAAGTGAGTCATACAACTTAGCTGGTAAGGGGTTTAGATAAGAAATTAGAAGGTCCTTGCTTGCCCTGGAACATGATCTTTTAAGTCAATAAGCAAAAACAAACATAAAACAAAGCGTATGTGTATTTATACATTACATACACACATACATGTACGCACAGTGCACATGTATGCATATACTCACACACACATATATACCTGTACACACACACACATGCACACGCAGTACACGTGTATACATATACCCATACACACAAATATACCTATACACACACACGTGCACACACAGTGCACGTGTATGCATATACCCATACACACATATACACCTATACACACATACGTGCACACACAGTACACGTGTATGCATATGCCCACACACATATACACCTAGACACACACATATGTGCACACACAGTGCATATGTATGCATATGCCCCCACACACATATACACCTATATACACACATACGTGCACACACAGTACGCGTGTATGCATATACCCACACACACATATACACCTGGACACACACATACGTGCACACACAGTGCACATGTATGCATATGCCTACACACACACATATACACCTATACACACACATACGCACACACACAGTGCACATGTATGCATATACCCCCACACATACATATACACCTATACACACACATATGTGCACACACAGTGCATGTGTATGCATATGCCCACACACACACATATACACCTAGACACACACATATGTGCACACAGTACATGTGTATGCATATGCCCACACACACACATATACACTTATACACACACATACGTGCGCACACACTGCACGTGTATGCATATGCCCCCCCACACATATATACCTATACACACACATATGTGCACACACAGGGCATGTGTATGCATATGCCCCCCACACACACATATACACCTATACACACAAGTACGTGCACACACACTGCACGTGTATGCATATACCCCCCCACACACATATACACCTATACACACACATAAATGCACACACAGCACACTTGTATGCGTATACCCATACACACACCTACACCTATACACACACATACATGCACACACAGTGCACGTGTATGCATATACCCACACACACATACGTGCACACACACTGCATGCGTATGCATATACCCACACACACAAATATACCTATACACACACATACATGCACACACAGCGCACGTGTATGCATATACCCCCCACACACATATATACCTCTAGACACATGTACATGCACACACAGTACACCTGTATACATATACCCATACACACAAATATACCTATACACACACGTACATGCACACACAGTGCACATGTATGCATATAGCCACACACACACACATACACCTATACACACACGTACATGCACACACAGTGCACATGTATGCATGTGCCTCCACACAGATATATATCTAGGCACACACATACATGCACACACACAGTGCACGTGTATGCATATACCCACACACACACACACATACCTGTACACACACGTACATGCACACACAGTGCACGTGTATGCATATACCCACACACACTTACATATCATATGTATGTATATGTGGATGCATACATATAACATATATATATCCTCCTAGATGTATACATTCAGAGAGGGACTGGTCAGCAGGTAGATGCAGGGCGACTAATTTGAAAGCTATTATAACCACCCCTGTGCAAACCTACCATGAGGGAGAACAGTGAAAATGGGAAGGTAAGCCAGTGGTCAAAGATTAATAGCTGTTGCAATTTTGATGTTAGGGTGGACAGTTTTCTTGATGCCTTTAAGGGCAACATAGAGAAATATGGGCCAAGACTTGCTATCATGGGAAGGAAATTTCTCTGAAGGTTTGGAGACAATTATGGCTGTGAGGGGCTTTAACTCCATAAATTTATTTTTCTCTTCCCTTACTTTTGTGAATTGTAAAGATCCAAACCTGTAAATCAAGGATTCTCAGTGTACCAAGAAAAATTACTGAAAAGGAACCACTACCTGGACATAGTCTAGTGAACTTTTTTGCAATTATTTTGAGTCAAACAAAAACCTCAGAGAAAAGCAGCAGAAAATGAGCAAAATAGGCTACCAAAACACAAACAAAATCTAGCTAGTCTTCTTCTCTGGGACACTAACTATACGAGACATATAAAGACTGACATCTGAAGAATTTTGATCTAGAAAATGTTGGCAATATATTCATTTTAGTTCCCAACTAACTTCATTAGTGAAAAGATTAATTGATACTAACCATCTATGTTCCCTCCTTGGAAAAAACTTTCCAAGACATATTCCAGTTGAGAGATGAGTAAAAAATCAAGAATGCATGAGTATGTATGGTTGGCTTCTGTATTCATGGGTTCTGTTTCTGCAGGGTGAACCAATAGCAGACTGAAAATATTTGGGAAAAAAAACAATAAAAAAACTATGTCTCTAAAAAAATTAAAAATACATTTAAATTTTTCTTAAAAACATAGCTCCAACTTACAATAAGCTTAATTATAAAAATAGAATAAAACTATCCAAATAGTGAAAGAGAAACACAATATAAGAATATTTTAGTAAAACCAAGTGTTTAACTCTGTTTACAAATAAAAACTAGAATATAGAGAGACAAACAGTTGTGGGAAAGAAAAGTATAACAAATTCCTCATTTGATCTGGAAATCAAATTTAGAAACCCAGATTTGTACATTTTTTTAACAATATGTGTAAACAATTTTTATTTGACTTAAAAATTTTATAATGTCTTTAAATATTTTTCAAAAACAGCATACTCCTTCATGGTTGCATGATATTTCTCACATGGGTACACCACGGTTTATTTGACTATTCCTCACTTGTGATGTTTGGGGGGAGAGTCCTAAAGTTTTTCTAATATGAATGATGCTATGAGGAATTCCTCATTCATAAAGCTTTTCTGGGACATTTCTTAGTTCATTGGAATAGCTCTTACAGTGGCAGATAATAGGCCAAAAGTGTTTCAACACATTTCAGTGCCTTTGCTACATATTGGCAAGTTGGCTATCTGTTAAGATTTTATCAACTGATACACTTTTTGCTAGTGTGTAAGAATCCCTCTTTGACTGAACTAACCTCTAAACAAGATACTATCTTTTGAAAAAAGAGGCTGGGAAGAAAGATTTTTCACTAGCATAATAGGGGAAATATTTTTTAGTGGTTTTCATCATATGATTTCTTTTTTGTTTTTATTTTTTTAATTAAATCATAGCTGTGTACATTAATGCAATCATGGAGAACAATGTGCTAGTTTTATGTACAATTTGAAATTATCACACTGGTTAACATGGCCTTCCTGGCATTTTCTTAGTTATTGTGTTAAGACATTTATATTCTACATTTAGTACATTTCAAATGTACCCTTGTAAGATGCACCATAGGTGTGGTCCCAGTAATTACTCTCCCTCCACCCAGCCTCCCCCCTCCCATCCACTCCCTTTCCCATATTCTTGGGCTATAATTGGGTTATAGCTTTATATGAAAGCTATAAATTAGTTTCATAGTAGGGCTGAGTACACTGGATACTTTTTCTTCCATTCTTGAGATACTTTGCAAAGAAGAATGTTCCAACACCATCCATGTAAACATGAAAGAGGTAAAGTCTCCATCTTTCTTTCAGGCTGCATAATATTCCCTGCTGTACATATACCACTATTTATTAATCCATTTGTAGGTCTATGGGCACTTGGGCTTCTTCCATGACTTGGCAATTATGAATTGGGCTGCAATAAACATTCTGGTGCAAATATTATAAATATTTGTTATAATGTGATTTTTGGCAAGAATGTCTGGACATATACCTAGTAGAGGAATTGTAGGATTGAATGGCAGGTCTATTTTTAGATATCTAAGTGTTCTCCAAACATCTTTCCAACAGGGACCGATTAGTTTGTATTGCTACCAGCAGTGTAGAAGTGTTCCCTTTTCTCCACATCCATGCCAACATCTCTGGTTTTTGGATTTTATGACGTGGGCTAATTTTACTGGAGTTAGATGATATCTCAAAGCAGTTTTTATTTGCATTTCTCTGATGATTAAGGATGATGAGCATTTTTCATATGTCTGTAGGACATATGTGCACCTGTCTTCTTCAGAGAAGTTTCTGTTCAAGTTCCTTGGCCAACCTTAGATGGGATCACTTGTTCTTTTCTTGCTTATATGTTTGAGTTCTCTGTGGATTCTGGTTATTAAACCTTTGTCGGAGACATAACCTGTAAATATCTTCTCCCATTCTGAGGGCTGTCTGCTTGCTTTACTTAGTGTGTTCTTGGCTGTGCAGAAGCTTTTTAGTTTGATCAGGTCCCAGTAGTGTATTTTTGATGCTGCTTCAATTGCCGGGGGGTCCTCCTCATAAAATATTTGCCCAGGCCAATTTCTTCAGGAGTTTTCCCTGCACTCTCTTCTAATATTTTTATATAGTTTCATGTCTTAAGTTTAAATCTTTAACCTAGGGAGAATCTATCTTAGTTAATGGTGAAAGGTGTGGGTCCAGTTTCAGTTTTCTACAGGTCGCCAGGCAGTTCACCCAGCACCATTTATTAAATAGGGAATCTTTTCCTTACTGAATGTTTTTAATAGGTTTGTCAAAGATCAAATAACAGTTAAGTAGCTGGATTCATCTCTTGGTTCTCTATTCTGTTCCATACATCTACTTCTCTGTTTTTGTGCCAGTACCATACTGTTTTGATCACTATTGATTTATAGTATCGTCTGAGGTCCAGTAGCATGATTCCTCCTGCTTTGTTTTTATTTCTGAGTAATGGCTTGGCTATTCGAGGTTTTTTCTGATTTTATATAAAACTAAGTATTATTTTTTCAAGATCTTTAAACTATGACAGTGGAGCTTTAATAGGGATTGCATTAAAATTGCATATTGCTTTGGGTAGTATGGACATTATAACAATGTTGATTCTTCCCAGCCATGAGCATGATATGTTTTCCCATTTGTTAACATCTTTTCCTAGAGTTTTATAGTTCTCTTTATAGACATCTTTCACGTCCTTTGTTAGGTATACTTCCAAATATTTCATCTTCTTTGGCACTACGGTGAATGAAATAGAGTCCTTGACTATTTTTTCAGCTTGACTATTGTTGGTGTATATAAAGGCTACCGATTTATGAGTGTTGATTTTGTAACCTGAGATGCTGCTAAATTCCTTGATCACTTCCAAGAGTTTTGTAGTAGATTCCCTGGTGTTTACCAGGTATACAATCATATCATCTGTGAAGAGTGAAAGTTTGATCTCTTCTGATCCTATATGGATACCCTTGATTGCCTTTTCTTCCCTAATTGTGATGGTTAAGACTTCCATTACAATGTTAAAGAGCAGTGGAGACAATGGGCAGCCTGGCCTGGTTCCTGATCTGAGTGGAAATGATTTCAATGTAATGCCATTCAATACGATATTGGCTGTGGGTTTGCTGCAGATGGCCTCTATCAGTTTAAGAAATGTCCCTTTTATACCAATTTTCTTAAGTGTTTTAATCATGAAAGGATACTGGATATTATCAAAAGCTTTTTCTGCATCAATTGAGAGAATCATATGGCCTTTGTTTTTTAATTTATTTATGTGCTGAAATATATTTATAGATTTACGTATATTGAACCAGCCTTGAGACACTGGGATAAAACCCACTTGGTCATGGTGTATAATTTGTTTGATGTGTTGCTAGATTCTGTTTGTTAGGATCTTGTTGAATATTTTTGCATCAATACTCATTAGTGATATTAGTCTATAATTTTCTTTTCTTGCTGGGTCTTTTCCTAGTTTGGAGATCAAGGTGATGTTTGCTTCATAGAATGTGTTGGGTAATATTCTTTATTTTTCTATATTTTGGAACAAGTTGAGTAATATAAGTACTAGTTTCTCTTTCAAGGCTTGATAGAATTCTGATTTGAAGCCATCTGGTCCCAGGCTTTTCTTTTTAGGGAGCTTTTGTATAGTTGATACTATTTCAGAACTTGATATAGGCCTGTTCAACATTTCCCCTTGATTCTAGCTAAGTCTTGGAAGGTGGTGTGCTTCCAAGTATTAGTCAATTTCCTTGAGATTTTCATATTTCTGAGAATAGAGTTTCTTGTAATATTCATTAAGGATTTTTTTGAATTTCTGAGGAGTCTGTTGTTAATTCGTCTTTGTCATTTCTGATTGATGAGATTAGAGATTTTACTCTCTTTTTTCCCCCTTAGGTTAGCCAAAGGTTTATCTATTTTATTGATCTTTTCAAAACACCAACCTTTTAGTGCAATCGCCTGTACCCATTCTAAGATGCACCATAGATGTGGCCCCACCCATTACTAATGTACACAGCTCCTGGGCTTGGCGCCGCCCAGACCTTTATAAGAGCTGTGCAGTGACCCCTGACCAGTGACCCACACCCACCAGGCCTCCGCATTCCCTGACCAGGAACTGCGGGAGCCACGCAACCCTGCATCCTCCCTCCTGTGTCCTCCAAGCCTCCACACTAACCCGTTCATCTGGCCAGGGACCCTGGTAGCTACGTGCCCACTGGAGCGCTCCCTGTCTCTACACAAAGCCCTTCTCCTGGCCAGAGACTGCTAGAGCCTTGGATTCTCTGTGCCAAAGTCATTGGGTGCCAGGCACTCCCAGAACCGTGCGCACCACCACCAGCCCTGTTGCTGGATCCGAGCGTGTCACACACCAGAGCTTCTCCCACAACCAGAACTCCCTAGCTAGAGGAGCCTTAGAGGAACTACACAGGGTCACTCACTACAAAGATCCAGCAACAATAGAATGATCCCGCTGGGGTCTAATCTTGGAGAGACACCTCCCCAACTCTAAGGACAGACAGAGGCAATGGTGAAAAACAATCATGAGGTGAAATCAACAGAAAAACTCTGGCAATATGAACAATCAGAGTAGATCAACTCCCCCAAGGATCAATGGGGCAGAAACAGCACAAGACCCCATGCACAAGCAAATAGCTGAG
>CAUYPK010103237.1:0-21159 GCA_963574355.1 Loris lydekkerianus
TTCTTCCATTCTTGAGAAACCTTACTAAGAAGAATATGTTCCAGCTCCATCCATGTAAACATGAAAGAGGTAAAGTCTCCATCTTTCTTTAAGGCTGCATAATATTCCGTGGTGTACATATACCACAATTTATTAATCCAATCGTGGATAGATGGGCACTTGGGCTTTTTCCATGACTTAGCAATTATGAATTGGGCTGCAATAAACATTCTGGTACAAATATCTTTCTTATAATGTGATTTTTGGTCTTCTGGGTATATGCCTAGTAGAGGAATTATAGGATTGAATGGCAGATCCATTTTTAGATCTCTAAGTGTTCTCCAAACATCTTTCTAAAAGGAATGTATTAATTTGCATTCCCACTAGCAGTGTAGAAGTGTTCCCTTTTCTCCACATCCATGCCAACATCTTTGGTCTTGGGATTTTGTGATATAGGCTAATCTTACTGGAGTTAGATGATATCTCAAAGTAGTTTTGATTTGCATTTTTCTGATGATTAAAGATGATGAGAATTTTTTTCATATGTCTGTAGGCGGTACGCCTGTCTTCTTCAGAGAAGTTTCTCTTCAAGTCCCTTGCCCAGCCTGCAATGGGATCACTTATTCTTTTCTTGCTTGTATGTTTGAGTTCTCTGTGGATTACGGTTATTAAACCTTTGTTGGAGACATAACCTGCAAATATGCTCTCCCATTCTAAGGGCTGTTTGCTTGCTTTACTTACTATGTTCTTGGCTGTGCAGAAGCTTTTTAGTTTGATCAGGTCCCAGTAGTGTATTTTTGAAGCTGCTTCAATTGCCCAGGGGGTCCTCCTCATAAATAAACTAAGTATTTTAAGGGGCATTATATTAAGGTGATGTAACTATTCTATTGCTCATCAAAATTTAATTAAGATATGGACACATACACTCTTATTCTATTAAATGGATTGTGATCCATTACTATCATTTATTTTTATGCTTAAACTGTCTTAGATTTTGCCAGCAGAAGCCTTTGGAAGCTGGCATGTGTCCTTTTGATATATTCTCATCATTCTTTCAGTACTTCTTTCTTTTCTGGAAACAAAGTTCATCTTTACTTTCTATATCAAAATTGTACAATCAGCCCTTTCTTGAAGGGACCCTGCTTTCTCTTAGGTTCCTTGGAAATACTTCTTCAGGCACAAAGATGTTTTCTCAAGGACAATCCCTGTCACATTCCATATCATATAATAAGAAAGTAGGGAAAAAATGTTGATTAACAAAGAAAAAGTTAAATAATACACTCTTACTATGAAATAATACATAGTCTTTTTAAAAGAATGAGATAATTCTAATGGGTGGATACAGGACATGTCCAGGATATGTGTAGTATTAGCAGGAAAAAAGCAGGGTGAGAAGCAAAATGTATAGCATTCCACTTGCATTTTTAAAAAACCTAATTACTCATGTTATGTAATGTATATATTATGTCATATTTGATGTATATATTTTTATTCTTCATAAACATTATCAAAGCCTTAAGAACGTTTACCTCTGGGGAGAGCAGTGGGAGAGGTGAGGGGAAAAGAGAAGCAGTGAAACAGGACTTTCACTTTTATACTTCACACTTAGATTCTATTCTATTTAAATGTTTTACAACTGGCACGCATACTTCAACAATTTAAAAAGCAAAAAGGGAAAGTGGTGGCTGGAACACAGGACACAGCAGGCAAAAAGGGGCTTTTCTTGCTCAAGCACATGTCTGTGGTCTGTCTTTATAACCTTGGCCAAATAGGTGTCTCCCAATCCAAAAATACCAACCTGGTGATCTGTCATTCTACTATCACATCTTCCTATGATTCTTGAATGCTTATATATTTTTTTAATTAAAATGCAAATATTCACTGAGCATTCTCAAATTCAGAAGCCTTCATCACATAACCTCAGAAATATCATTTAACACAACAGCAAGAATTATTTAATACAACAGACTTGAGTGTAGAATGGAAAGAGGAATGCCTATAATGTTCTAGAATTGGTATGGGGATATAGCTACAAATAAGCAAGGAAGTAAAGAACTCAAAAACAAAAGAGATTAGGGAAGGAAGAAAGAAGAGGTAGTTGTCAAGAAAAAAATAGTACAATCAAAAAGTTCTGCTTCAGACTGCATTGTTCCAGAAGCAGCCCACTCTATAGATTTTTAAAAAGGAGACTCTATATGAGCTCAAATGTCAATTTTGAAATTATAGGACTGTAATTATGGGCAAAACACTTAACCTCTCTATGCTCTGTTTAAAATGTAGACACTAACAGTACTTGTATCATATAGCAGTATTATAGGAACTGATGAATTTGGGTACATAAAGCATTTATAATATCTAGCACATCACAGATATTATAATGTATAAATGTTTGCTATTGGCAGTCAATGTAATTGGTATTTTGCCCATGTACTGTTGGCATTCACCTCTACAGAGGAAGACTGCTCATTATGAACATCTGTGACACTCAGCTGAGGGCTATTTTCTGACTACAGGGACATGCTCAGCTTGCACTCCAAGGGCAAGCGAGAAATGCCAGAGAGTTAATATCAATGATGGCTAGAAAGCTGGTGGATAAACACTCAAGTCTTCCTTGCTTTTGGCTTGAAATATTTTCCCAATAGTCCAAGAGATATTTTCTTTGGTTGCTGAGAGCTCCCCAATGCAAGTGAGCTCCAGATGTCCACAGTGGTGACTGCCAGGACAGTGCCCTATATTCCATCCCTTTCCTTTCTTACTTCCCTATTTCTCCACCAAATTTTTATGATCATTTCCCAAGTAAACTACGTGCCCTTGAATCCTTATCCAGGGTTTAATTCCAGGGAAACCCAAACTAAGGAAATATTTTGTTATTATTTATAACTAATCATATCAAATCTAAGGACAATTTTCTTCATGAGAAAGGTTGATAACCAGCATGGTGGCTCACACTTGTAATCTCAGCATTTCGGGAGACCCAGGTAGGAAGACCAAGGCCACGCATTTGAGTCTGCATTGAACTATGATCTTATCACTGCACTACAGCCTGGCTGACAGAATTAGTCTCTAAAATATAAGAAAAGAAAGATGGTCCTATGCTGTGGAAAAGACAATGAAGCCACAACAATTTAAAGCACACAAAATTAAAGATTTTAGAAATCTCACTTCCATCCAGAGCACGTATGTGTGCAGAAACTAGATTTTGAGACAGAAAGAGGAACATTTCCTCTATCTGAATAGGAAGAACAAAGGAAAGGATAAATCCAGATGCAGAGACATTCTGTGATAGAAAGATGAATACCGTATATACTCGAGTATAAGCCGAGTTTTTTTCAGCACAAAATGTATGCCGAGTTCGGGTTTTTCGGCACAAGTTTTGTGCCAAAAAAACTCGGCTTATACTCGAGTATATACAGTAAATATAATTGCTTCTATGTTTTTCTAAATTATGAGTTCATATTTACTTAAAATCTCTTCTATTTAATCTTTTCATATTATCCCTAGAGCTTTCTTGGTTCTAACCTCATTACCTTCTACTGCCCCTTTTCCTCTTCTTTTGATATTTTTTCTTAAGGTTTAATTTGTGTTAACACCTGGTAGTAGAAGGAAGGCCATCACCACAGCTTACCTCAAAAGCTCAACTCTACCTCACCTCAGAGAGAATTATTTAATTATTCAGAGAAAGGGAGTAGGGAAGAAGTGCTTGATAACCATTCCTCACACTCTCATCTGCACCTACTCCACATATCTTCAAGAGAGCTCAGCACTCTGGTTAATCCCCTTCCAGGCTATATGGTTCCTCTAAAACAGGGGTCCTCAAACTTTTTAAACAGTGGGTCAGTTCACTGTCCCTCAGACCGTTGGAGGGCCAGACTATAGTTTAAAAAAAAAACTATGAACAAATTCCTATGCACACTGCACATATCTTATTTTGAAGTAAAAAAACAAAACAAAACAGAAACAAATACAATCACACCACCTTATGTGGCCCGCGGGCCGTAGTTTGAGGACCCCTGCATATCATCCCATAAGTTAAACAGAATTGCAGAAAATGAGGTTCTCCTGTATTGGGCTCTAACTGGAATATGTCGGTATAACACTATTTATGATTTAAGAAGACCTACCTATGAAGAGCCATAGTTTACCCTGGCATTGTCATGGGAAAAGTATCTATTTGATTTTTATTATTTGGAACAACACAGTAAGAAAATGCAATATATCATGTGACTATGATTTTTTTTGCTTATTTATTCAATAAAATCTAAGAAATTCTGAGGATTAAGTATAAGATTTGGAATATTTATAATGATCTTTAGTAGAATGTCTGACAATATAGAAGATGCTGAATAAATACTGTTTGAATGACTACCTGTATCTCAGCATTTACCATACTATATTATAACTATCAGTTTAGAAATCTATCTCCCACCCTGAACAACTGCTCCTTCAGGAGGGACTTGCTTTATTTATTTAAGTGTGCAATACCCAACAAAGTTCCTGATACATAGCAATCTCTCAATAAGTATTTGTTCCACAAGTGAATGAAATAAATGCATCATTATTAAAAAGTATACAATTATGAGCTATTGTCAAAGACAAGGAAATATTTTTTCAATGCAGTCAGGACCAGAGAGATCCTTAAATGATCTTTTTTGCCCTCAAGAAAATTTGGTTTTCACCTGCTAAAGAAGTAAGATCTCAAAACAATATTCTTGATCGACAACAACATGAAAAAAACAAAAGTATAAAAGATATTCAACATTTTAATAACACAATCCAAAATATAACAAAATAAAAGAAAAAAATTTTAATCAACTCAAATCCCTCCTGTAACAATGAAATTACAAATCTTTGTGTAAAAGCTATTCACATAATATTCAGATATTAACTTCAGATCATTATATTAGTTTTCTGGATTTAATCACAGTTCCTTTCCATAAAGTAAAATCCATGAGTTTGAAGTGTTGGCAAATAGGCTCGGCACCTATGCTCAGTGGTTAGGGCGTTGGCCACATACACTGATGCAGGTGGGTTCAAACCCGGCCTGGGCCTGTTAAACAACACTGATGACAACTGCAACAACAAAAAAAAGTAGTCCCAGCTACTTGGGAGGCTGAGGCAAGAGAATTGCTTAAGCCCAAGAGTTGGAGACTGCTGTGAGCTGTGAAGTCACATCACTCTACTAAGGGTAACATAGTAAAACTCTGTCTCAAAAAAAAAAAAAAAAAAAAAAAAGAGTTGGCAAATAAATCAACTTTTATTTGACCTTATTTGATCTCTTCACCATCAAGTAAGATCATACACCTATTAGTACACAGTAGCATTACTGTATGCTAGAAATTCTGGGAATTATGTGCTTAGTACAATTACATCGCTACATTTCTTACCCATAGGCCAAACTTTACTAGACTGGATTACCTATTACAGAACATATACTTACTTGAAATTTTTTCAGCTGCATTGTTTCTGCATATATGTGACAAACTACCTTGATGTATTTTTTGTAGGAATCCCAATTTCAAAATTATTTATCTCTTTCTTAGCAATTAAGAAACCAGTTAATTTTCTGAAAGATCTCAGTAAATACCAACACAAAGGAACTGCCTGGACAAATGCTTATCTTTCCCATGGCAGAAGGACTCCCCAAAACAAAAGTAGAACACAATCAGATCATACAACATTTTCATCCAAAATGAAGTTTTAAGGAGTATTTAGTTCTTATACACTGTTTCTAAAGTGATGTAAGTAGTCTGAGTACTTACTAATTTAAAGGTAGAAACAAATGACTTCATGATACTCTTTCCAACTCTATGCTGCCACACAAAGAATACAAAGTACAGAAGTGTCTGCTATCATTGATCACCTCATATAAATGAAATATATAAACTTTACATAGTTAAGATTTTATTAGAATGTGTAAAAAAACTGCATTATCCATAAAGTGTATAGTGATATGAAGGGCCTTTTCTGCCTAAAACTTTTTTCTAACATGTTATCATACAGCCTAACCACCAACCATTCCTCCAAACAGAATATTAACCAATATTCTCTTTTAAAAATGCAGCGATAAATTTATGTTATTTCAATAATTCCTACCATGAATGACTGCCTGGGTTATTAGTATAAATTGATTCATTAGAGCACTTTTCTCATTAGCAAGTAGGACTTATAAATATCACAAAAAGCTTCAGATTCTTGAAGATGGAAAAAACCTTAAATAGGAGACAGTAATCCAAAAAAACAAAACTTAGACTCCTGAAAATTTTGGCCAGTGCTAAGAGTTTTGTGTGTAAATTAAAATTATATAATGTCCTATTCTCTTTAGTTAAGCAAACAAAACAGACAACTATCCTATTAGGGTCAAATAGATTAGGTAAATCCTTGCTACCTAGGAAGAATCATTTCAGATCCCTTTCAAATACAACAAACACAATTTCTCTGGTTAACTAAACCTAAAGCCCAATAAAAGAAAGGGGTAAAATAATATTCAGACAGAGATAATGGAAATCATCTGGCATACTAGAAATTGACTAAGCTATAAAACTAGATTTGAAATCGAAAGTTGGCTCCATCTCCTCTCTCCTTTCCTTAGCTGTAAAAGAGAGACCTTGAGCATGTTATTGAATCTCTTTTAGCCTGTTTCCAAGTAGTAAAATGATTCTAACCTCATTACCTTCTACTGCCCCTTTTCCTCTTCTATTGATATTTTCTTAAGGTTATGTAATAAAATGGCCATCCCTTTCTTGAAGAGATGGTAAAGGCACTAAAAACAAAGTAAACATAAAACTTGAAGCACAGGGCTTAACAAAAAGCATAACATGGCAGTGGTAGCTAAGCTACTATTATTAATGTTCTTTTAAAAAATAATTCAACCAAAATCAATGAAAACTAAAAATAATAAAAATACCTGAGAGTAAATAAGGATTAAAATGTGTTTTGTTCCTTATGTTAGAAAAAAATGGAATTTTATAACGAAAAGAAATTAGTTGACATAAATAACAACCAAGAGCATTAAGGAAACATATTTGTTTAAATGTATTTATGATATGTAAATACGATACATAATTCCACAAAACAAGAAACATGATTTTTTGAAGCAAATGAAAACCCAGGCAAAAGAAATATACATATATGATGACTGACAATTCAAACACTATAAATCAGCAAACTAAACAAATGTAAGGTACTTTAATATCATTATCTATGCTATAAAAATGGTTCTTCATGTTATATACAGAAGAAATATGAATATCTAAGAAGTCATATCATCCAACAAAATCTCACTTTAGTGCTCACTTTAGCAAACCTCACTTATATAACCAGAAATTTATGTTGGTTCACATAAACACTGATTGAATTAAATTTTTTTTAAAGTCTCTTAAAAAGCTATAGAAAATGTATCATCTAATATGGTAAAAAAAAAAAAGGTAAATTCAACCTCTCTAAATGTAGAAGGTGCCACAATATTTAAACATTATCCAAACTTATAACTAATTATTATCTTCATCATACTTCTTAACATGGTCAGCAAAACAAAGAAATCAACAGAAATTGCCACAAGTGAAAAGTTTAGTCCTCCCACTTCTCTACACCATAAATTGATTAATTTGGAGGCTTTATTTTCCCTTTTTTTATTGGCTGCTATATACACTGAAACTCTCTTTTAATAAAAAAAATTCCACCTATCATTTCCACTTATATTTAAAAACTCCAGAACACTAAATAATAACACTAAAATGCTAATATCAGCAAAGTAAAATTATACCTATTTCTTGAAATAAAATTATTTCCTTTCTCCTATCTGGCCCTTGGATTTCTCTAATATCTTCTAGTCTTAAGCCACTTGGGTCACATTACTCAACCCTAAAAAATAGGAACTTGGGGGAAAGGAAGAAGACTGATCACATGTGTTTACCAACACTGTAATCATGTCAAGTTCAGAAAAAAACAGTTTTTTTTTTTATTAGGATGTTGCTGTGGAGAGAGCTGAACAGACCCATAAAGTAGCCAGTTCTCCTGATCTGACAATATTGCTACAATGCAAAATAAACTTTTACTATATAAGTACCATTTTTAAAAAGGCTACATCAGGAAGTTTTACAGGGATATAACCTGTAAAATACTGCTGGTAACATCTGATAACAGTATTTTAAAAGGTTATGGAGATAAACAGAAATAGTATACACATGTAAAATGTGACAAAATATAATAAAGTCAGTAGTCTCCAGTTTAGACTGTAAACATTTTGGTCAGTTATCATACTATTTGAAATTTTCATTCATTGGCATTAATGCACATTCATTCACTGACATTAAAGCATTTTCATTCATTGGCATTAATGCATTAAAATGATAAAATACATACTATAATAATGGCTAACATGTATTCACTGTTTGCTATATGGCAGGCATTGTTCTAAACCCTTAACATGTATATACTCATCTAATCATCACAATAACTACCCACATGCCATTTCCCATTTTACAGATGAGTAAACTGTGGCAGTGAGAAGCTAAGCACAAACATAGCTGAGACATGACTAAACTGGGATCTGAAGCTAAACTGTCTGGCTCCAGAGTCTGTGTGCTATACCACCTCTCATATCATTTATGCTAGGAGAATTAGTCAGTAATTATCTCTTAGTCTTCGGTGTCTTTACTGTGAAAAATTAGCTCCTTTCTCCTAGTACTAAAATTCAGGTTTGAGAGCTAATATGAATTTTACCAAAATTTATATTTTATCCTCTATGGAATTTTTTTCTCCTAAAAAGATCCTCCATTAAGTCAAAGGCCAGCAATCACTCGTTTTTGAATAATCATAGAAATAAGACATCAAACTGTGGCGCCTGAACATTAGCAACAAAAGCTAAGCTATGAGGTGAGCCGAATCTGACTGAACCACCTTCCCATCTGTCTGCACCTCTCTTTCACCTCATTCATGGTCACAAAGGTTATAACTACATTTTCTTTTTCTTTTTTTGCAGTTTTTGGCCAGAGCTGGGTTAGAACCTGCCACCTCCAGTATATGGGGCCAGCACCCTACTCCTTTGAGCCACAGGCACTGCCAACACCAGCTATTTTCTTTTCTTTTCTTTTTTTTTTTTTGAGACAGAGCCTCAAGCTGTCGCCCTCAGTAGATTGCCATGGCATCACAGCTCACAGCAACCTCCAACGCCTGGGCTCAAGTGATTCTCTTGCCTCAGCCTCCCAAGTAGCTGGGAACACAGGTGCCTGCGACAACGCCCAGCCATTTTTTGGTTGGAGTGGTCATTTTTGTTTGGCAGGCCCAGGCTGGATTCGAATCTGTCAGCTCTGGTGTATGTGGCTGGGCCTAAGCCACTTGAGCTACAAGCGCCGACCCATAACTACATATTTTTAAAAAGCTTATTTGTCCTCCCCAATATTGACAATGGATAAAAGGTATGCAGTTTTTTAAAATGTCGAAAAATACTCCTCCCTTCAAGAGGTGGAGCTTAATTAATTTACCTCACATATGTGGGATTGATTTGGTGATTTAGTTCTAAAAGAACAAGACAGATAAGCGACCTCACTTGTAGTCTCAGCTACTCGGGAAGCTGAGGCAGGAGAATAGCTTGATGCCAAGAGTTCGAGGCTATAATGCACCAATATCACATCTGCCAATAACCACTAAATTCCAGCCTGGGCCACATAGTGAGATCCCATCACTTAAAAAAGTAAAAAAAAAAAAAAAAAAAAAAGAAAGAAAGAAAAAGAAGAAGAAGAAAATGGCAAAAGCAATAGTATATCACTACGTCAAAAATTATATCAGAGCATCCTTCTTCCTCTTTCTTGGATCACTTGCACCAGGAGAAGCCAGTTGCCTTGTTAGGACACGTAAGAAACTTC
This sequence comes from Loris lydekkerianus, assembly GCA_963574355.1. NCBI lineage: Eukaryota > Metazoa > Chordata > Mammalia > Primates > Lorisidae > Loris > Loris lydekkerianus. Next base: position 9,843 of record CAUYPK010103237.1, read on the forward strand.
AGAAGCTCCACACAATGAGGACTTGAGGCCTCTAAGCAACAGCTATAAGAATGAGCCATCATGGCAGCAAATTCTCCAACCCTGATGAGCCCCCAGATGACTACAGCCAACATCCTGACACATTCTCATGAGAGACTGTGACCCTGACGTATGCAGTATAGTCATTCCCAAATTCCTAACCCATAGAAATTCTAAGACAATAAATTTTTGTCATTTTAACAAATTCTGAGATGTGTTACTCAGCACTAATTAACTAATACAAAGTATGAGAAAGTTTTGTAACCGTCTCTACTGTGATGGTTCATACCTCCCATCTTAAGCTAAATTACCTTACTCCCCTCTACCTTACAAAAACATCAGACATCAGCAATATGTCACTAAGAAGGCTGCTATTTACAAAAGTGAACTGTTCCAGAAGTTTCCTGTAGGGACTCTAGATAACCTCTACCCTGCCTCCTACAATTTTATCTGTATTCACAATCATCATTACTTCCTTCCCTCCTGTAGAAGTATGGCTAAAGTACTCTTGACCTGAATGCTTGCAAAAATTCCTTTCCACCTTAGTCAGTGATGTTGCTTCACCAATTATTCTACCTCATTCCTGTATCTTCAATTTTCTTTCTGATGGCTTTTTATCCTCAGCAAATACACTGTAAATGTGCTTATATCTCTCATATCTTTAAAAAACAAAAACCATCTCTCAAACTCAAAACTCTACCTTTATTTTTCTCTAGTCCATTTACAAACAAACTTTCTGAAACAGTAAATGACATAAGCTATTTCTACTTCCTTATCTCATGCCCAGTGTGAATTGGCTTCACCTGTAAAACTGTTCTTGCTCAGGTCAACAATTTTTTTTAACAGATATGGTCAATGGATACTTTAATGGTTCTCACCCTATTTGATGTCTACAGATGCCTAATATTCATTTCTTTTTTCCAAACTCAGTTCTTCCACTAACTTCTGTGACTCTCTTGTCCACTCCTTGCAAGCACATTTTTCATACATGTCACCTTAAATGTTGGTGTTCTCCATTCTTACTTCTCTTCTACTATCACCCTACATTTTCTCCCTAAGTTATTTCATCCACTGCCATTGTTTTGTTTCCGTTTTTGTTTGTTAGAGACAGGGTCTTGCTTTGCTGCCCATACTTAGAGTACAGTAGTGTGATCATAGCTCACTCCAGTCTTGAACTCCTGGGCTTCAAGAGATCCTCCTGCCTCAGTCTCCTGAGTAAACATGTCACAATGCCTGGCTAATTTCTTTTTAAATTTTTTTGTAGAGACAGGTCTCACTATGTTGCCCAGATTGGTATTGCAATCTGCAAGACCTCCTGTCTCACTTGGCTTCCCAAAGGGCTGGAATTACAGGCATGAGCCACCACACACAGTTCATTGCCATTGCTTTTAACTATCACCTGTAAACTGTGACTCCAAAATTTACGTCTCCAGTTGGGTCTTATTCTTAATTCAGATACACATACACAACTGCCTAACAACATAGATGCCTCAACTATAATGGCTGTAAATTGAACTCATCTCCTCCAGTCATGTTCCCCAATCTATTGCTCTTCCTATATTCCCTACCTTAGTAAACAGTCCACAATCCACTCAGCTTCCCAAAGCATATATCACAGAATTCTTTCTATTCATCCCACAAATATTTATTAAACATTAATTATGTCCATAAATAGAAATGGACTAGTGTCTAGAAATCAGCCGACTTTACTTTCTCTAACACTCACTAAATCCTATGCATTCTACCTTCTTTACATCTATCAAACCCATCTCCATCCCTTAATTCTAATTCGCACTGCTTTACTTTTACATTCTTTCTTCCCACCTGGATTATGCCAAAGCCTATTAACTGTATGAACATCAGGCTTCCAAACTCACCTCCCTCCAATTCATCATCCAGAATGCTGGCTATCTGACCATGTCACTTCTATTTGTCATAAATAAATTTCCTGAAATTTTCTCAAATTAATGTAATTCTGCTAACCTACCATGAAATTTTTAAATTCTTCACTATCTTTAATATCAAAAACACTATGCTAAAATACAAAAATCCTATTTTCCCACTGTACCTTAATGCAACATTAGAGAACCCCATTTTATTAACTAATATGATAAATTTGTTATAAACACAAAAATTTGCTATGTGGGTAATGCTCCTTTTCTAGTCTGTCACATGACCCCCAAACACCCTTGCATATAAAATCAAGAAAATGCATGCATTTGCAAAATTGTTACCTTCTAGAAATAAATACATGGCTCGGTGCCTGTACCTAAAGCGGTTAAGGTGCCAGTCACATATACCAGGCTGGTGGGTTCGAATCCAGCCTGGATCTGCCAAACAACAATGACAACTACAACCAAAAAAAATAGCTGGGCGTTGTAGCAGGTGCCTGTAGTCCCAACTACTTGGGAGGCTGAGGCAAGAGAATCGCTTAAGCCCAGGAGTTGGAGGTTGCTATGAGCTGTGATGCCATAGCACTCTACCCAGGGCAACAGCTTGAGGCCCTGTCTCCAAAAAAAAAAAAAAAGGAAGGAAGGAAGGAAAGAAATTCACTATTATAAAACTTTCCAGGGCATGAAGAACAATGTCTATTACTATAAGTGTGTATATGATACTAAATAAATATTTATGAAATGAATTAAACTGCTTATTAATCATGTTTAATCATGTCTTCTATAATTCTCCATAAAATTCTATAATTCTCCATATTTTTTCATTATAAAAAATATAGCTGAGTTTAACCACACACAATATTCTGTGAAGAACAGAAGTCAACATTTTTCTTCATTTTCTTATTTTCTTTTTAAAATTATTTATAAACATGGGCAGACTAAAGAGCAAGTAAAAGAGAGAAAGAATGCTGACACATGAAAATCAAGTAAAGGATTACCTTGGCTTTCTCTTGCCAATGTACAGTATAAGTACATGACTTCACTGTCAAACAGATATCAGTAGTCCAAAAGTCAGGTGAAACTGTTCTTAGGTCACATTATACACCACCAGAAGTGAAGCAGAAAGTCAGAAGACTTCTCCCCAAGCTTTAACTGGAAATTTGTTCTTTAAATCTTAGCCAAAAATATTTACCCAAGGCTTTTTTCCAGAGTGGGCAATGTTCCGTTTATCCTTCTTCTTATCTTCAGAAGGCCCTTCTCCAGTGTTTCATCTTAACACATCTGAAAAGAACCGCATTTTAACCAATTATTCAACCACTGGCCTTATCAGCAGTGTAACTATTTCAGATGAAATGATGGGATTAGACATGAACATGCAGGAGGAAATAAATGTTAGTCCAATATTTCATTTCCTTGTTTAAAGTTTTCGTTTGTTTGTTTTGTTTGTTTAAAGTTTCCAAATAAAAAATACTTCAAAATTTAGAATAAGACATCCTCCAAACTAAAGCCTTCCAAAGGTTTCAAAACCCACTATACTAATGGTAAGAACATGACTTTGGTAATCAGAATTCTAGTGGTCAAATCCCACCTTTAAAACATAATCAAAGTGTAACCTTGAAAAGTTTTTTCTCTCAAACTGTTGAGTCCTGGCTGGCAAGAATGGTGCCTTAGTTTCCTTCCAATTTCCAGCACCTGGTACACTTTTTATCAAATGAAAATCACTCTCAAGATGCCGGAGAAATGCTACAACACACTGATTAAGGGGCTGTAAATTGGAGGCAGATTATCTGGTTTGAATCACAGTTCTGACTTGGAACAAGTTATTTTTCAGAGCTGTAGCTTTCATTGTTTCACTTATAAAATGAGAATAGTAATAGACTCAATAATAGGATTGTTATATTAAATGTGATAATATATGCACATAATGTATGCACATAACGATAATATATGCACTCAATAGTTACATAAGGTAAGTATTCTGGTTAATTCATATATTTTTATAGTTAGTCTAGTTAACTTAGAATATCAACTTCATTGCTATATGCAGGGTAAAAGCAGCAACATGAAATCAGTTGAAACAAATATGAATGCGCTCAGGCAGTCACAAAACTCCTGATTTTCTTATAGAAAAAATTGACAATAACTTTTTCCTTCAACAAATGTGTCTAACAAATGTCAACACGAAGGTCAACTGAAAGGAAAAACACAACCTAATACTCTAATACTCTCCGGAAGGAAAATCAACTTCTCTTCACCTTGCTTTGACCAAAAGGAAATTCCGCTGAAGCGTACTCTTCCGTAGTGTTGTGCACAAGCACCAACTCAGAATACAAAACACATCAACCCTTGGGAAGAAAGGGGGGAGCGGGAGGTTGTTGCGGCTTCATTGCCCTTGGTCACCCACCCTATGTTAAGCAGTATAGTGTCTATAGCAACTCGCTGCTTACAAGGCTGAAGTACGAGCTTGCGGGTGCACACACCAGCAAGTGGAGCGCCGCCCACCCGCCTCACCATCACCCGCAGGGACCGCTCCTGCATCCGAGCCTTCAGCCAACCATCTGCCTGTCATGGCCCTTCCAAGCTTTCCTACTGACCTCCCACACTCGGTCTATAGGTCCCTGCGCTGCAGGTAAGGATGGCAAAGGCATCAGATGAGTCGCAGCCGGAAGCCGCGACGAAGCCAAACCTCGCTGACTCTGACCCTACTGAGGCCTACAGACCCTGGGAAAAGGTGTTGTCAACCTCAACCCCACCCAGACTGACCCGTCCCCTCACCTACAGAGTGCCGAGGCAGCCCGGAACCACTCTGGCCTCTCTCCGGTGAACGCCGAGGGCCTTGGGCACGGGCGGCGGCGGCGGCGGCGGCAGCAGCACCAAGCCAGACGCGGCCTGTGGAGTTCTGCCAGCGCCCACACCTTCTAACCCCCGCCGCCCGGGCCGCCGCTCCAGGTCCAGACCCCGGCCGCGGCCACTGACACCCAAGGGGCGGAGGAGGGGAGGGTCCGAACTGAGGCCGGGCGCCACTGCGGCTGCGTCAACTGGTAACGTCACACGTCAGCAGCGCCGGCGCCTCGAGACTCACCGCTCGAGCCCCGCCCTGGAATCCGGCGGGGCTCCGCCTCTTTTCCTCCCTTCCCTGGCTGAAGGCGGAGCCAGAGCTCTGAAGGCGGGCTCCGAGACCAAGTTGAAAATCACTTTGCTATCCGCCCAAAGAGAAAGTTGAAGGCATTCTCCCATACCAGGGGAGAAATAAGTCCGCGTAGGAAAAGGGGGCTAACAAAGAGGAAGAATCAGATGGGATTATGAAGTGCAATGAATCCTCAAAAAATAGGAAATATATTTCATGGGCGGCGCTTGTGGCTCAAGGGAGTTGGGCGTCGACCCCCTATACAGGAGGTGGTGCGTTCAAACCCGGTCCTGGCCAAACTGCAAAAAAAAAGAAAGAAATGTATTTCATACCCGATTAATAAAGGGAGCATGATAATGGGAAATAATGCCACGCACGCTGAAACTCTCAAGTAAATCTGTTATTATATCAATGAAAAGTGGTTTTATTCTTAATATTTTTAAAGAGAAAGGGGGCGAACCAAGTGAAAGACTTTCTGGGTTTAGACTTATCACAGATATTTATTTGTGTGCCTGTTCCGTACAATCTGTGTTAGGAATAGTAAATGGAAAACAGTCTTAGCTCTGTGGAAGCTTTCAGACTGCTTGGAGCAGATTGGAATGTGCGCTTACGACAACTAGATATGCCAACAGTAATATACTAGCAATAGCAAACTGTTAAGCAGGGGTTATAGACTCACTTACTCCTCCCAAACCCTGTGAAGGGTATTCTCATTATCCCCATTTATCTCCACTTCACAAATTGAAAAACTAAGGCATAGAGAGTTTCAGTATCTTGCCAAACTGGAGCGCCACCCAAGCAATGTGACTTCAAAACGTTACTGTATGCTGCCTGGCGAGTTCTAGATGTCTAAATCTTCTAACTTCCTTCAGGAGCTGAGGTACCACCTCTCAACATTTCTACACGTGAGTTATGCTCTTACCTCAAGAGGAACAGATAGGAAACTAAATCTCAGGTAATGCCAGAAAGCATGGCAAATAAATAAATAAAATTATAGCACTATTTCAAGTGCTGGTTATGTAATGGTGAGCAAACCCCTTGCCTTTGTGAAACTTACATCCTATGAACAGAAACAGCTGATATACAAGTAGACAAATAAAGGTTTATTATCGGGTAAGAAAAGGACATGGGTGTTTCTGAGGTATTATATTAGCTGAGATTTCATATCACTTTTTCTTTATTAGGAGTGAATAATAGTTGGATGTCTTTATAGAGTACATATGATGTTTTAATAGAGGCATAAAATGTGAACTAATCAAATTAAGGAAGTAAGAGTATTCATAACTTCGGCATTTATCATTTCTTTGTGTTAGGAACACATTCCAATTTCACTCTTTTAGTTATTTTAAAGTATACTCTAACTTACTGTTGATTATAGTCACATTATTTTGCTAACAAATATTATTTATCTGTACTTCTGCACTCATTAAAAGACATTTATTGGGCTCGACACCTGTAGCTCAGTAGCTAGGGAGCCAACCACATACATCAGAGCTGGCAGGTTCAATCCAGCCCAGGCCTGCCAAACAACAATGACAACTACAACCAAAAAATAGCCGGGCATTGTGGTGGGTGCCTATAGTCCCAGTTACTTGGGAGGCTGAGGCAAGAGAATCGCTTAAGCCCAAGAGTTGGAGGTTGCTGTGACACCACAGCACTCCACCCAGGGTGATGGCTTGAGACTCTGTCTCAAAAAAAAAAAAAAAAAAGTATTTTATTGATCATTTGTGTTTTTTTCTGAAGTGAAATATGTAAGTAAATATAAATTTAATTCTAAACTTTGTGACCATAACCTCTAGCAATTAAATTTTTTTTCTACTGGACTGAATTATAATTGTAATTATTAGTGAAAGTTAATTCATCAAAATAATTTTTCCACAAATTTTGATAAAAATTATTTAAAGAGAAATAAAATGTACTGGAAACATATTTCCTATTGAGAAAAAGGTGGAATTTTTTCTCCATTTAGTCAACATTTCTGTAGATGATCTTACCTATTTACTTGAAGGAGAACCGATTATTTCTGTTTTCATATGTATTGATGCAGCCTTGGAGAAACCTTATTCATATAAACAAAGAGATAGGGATGAAAGTTTTATATATTAATATTACTTAATTCTTTGAACTCCTTCAGAGTTACATTCCAAAAATTATATTATAATTTATTATCAAAAACCAATTAGATCCTTTTAAAACCAAGAATTAGAAACCAATCAGAACCTTTTATTACAAAATGACCTATTACAGGAATTTACCAAAACTTCTGAAATGATAGTAATTATTAAATATATATTTTTTTCACTCAGAGAACACTGTTTAGCTCATTGTACTTAGAAAGAAGTTGAATATAACTGAGACTTACGCAAAATAAGGTTAAGCCACAAACCCCACAAAGTTGAAAATCCATGGGTAACTTTCAACTTCCCCAAAACGTAAGCACTAGTAGCCTACTGTAGAACAGAAGCTATATCAGTAGCATAGTTGATTAGCACATATTTTTTGGTCATATATTATATACTGTATTCTTACAATAAAGTAAGCTAGAGAAAAGAAAATGTTATTAAGAAAATAATAAGGAAGAGAAAATATATTTATTATTCACTAAATGGACATGGATCATCACAAAGGTCTTCATCCTTGTAGTCTTCATGTTGAATAGGCTGAGGAAGAGGAAAGAAATGAAAGCTTGGTCTTGGAGTTTCAGGGGTAGAAGAAGCAAAAGAAAATTCTCACACAATTGCACCCACACAGTTCAAAGGTCAATTTTATTATTAATTTTAACATTCTTTTTGTACAATATGTTTGGTAAAATGTTTTCTTGTCATATCCCTAAATGTTTTTGACAAACCATAGCACTGTAGAATAAGCCTGTTTTTGCAAAATGTCTGCAGTGAACCTAATTAGAGAAGACAGTCTTCCTTGTTACAACATTTACCTGAAACAGATTTACTTCTGTTAAAAAAGAAAAGTTTGATGCCAATTTTCAATTCAAATGAATGTGTTAATTTGCATTTGAGAGATAATACCGCTGAAAAATAAACTATAAAGTACCAAAAATAAAGCAATCAAGATAAAAATTGTCTGATATAATTTTTTTCATAATAACCTATAAACTCAAGAATAAATGTTATGCTCATTCTTATTATTTAAATTATAATAATGTAATGCACAAGTTAGCCAAATTGTAAGTTATTTATAAAGCAAGGAGTATAATAAAAGTCATGCATATGGTTTATTATGGGATCCACCAGAAAACAGAATCTGGGGCAGAGGCTCAAGAACAAGTGCTTGACCAAGGCGTAAAGGAGAAGGAAAGCACCGAAGGAAATGAATCATGCGCAAGTTGGCTACCTTTATGTACTACCGGTTCCTTCATTGTACACTGTAAGAAATGTGTTTCAGGACCATTCACCTGGGGAAGAAGATGGGAAAGCATTTTTCTTTGGCTCCTGGGAGATGGTAAGGATTAATTCTTTACTATGGTTCCTCCAGATTCCAATTCACCATACCAGACCTCTGTACTTGCTAAAAAAATGTGTCCAGGGAAGGACTTTCAGAATGATGAAGTAAGGAACTCAGTAGATCCTCTCCCTAGCAAAACAAAATTTCACTTATAAAAATTATAAAAATCAATCATTCCCTGTTTTCTGGAGGAGGGGAAAAGAAGAAGTAATTTCCTGCCCAGAGCTCTAGTGCGGTGTTGCTGGTGTTCTGACCACTGGCTAAGGCAGGTCATAAGACAAGAGCAAAGAGCACTGCCTGAAGTGACTGACATTTTCTGAAACAGGGAGTAGAGAACTCCATATCTCATGGTATTATTGCAAACATCTGAGATCTTGGTAGAGCACCGTTAAAAGGAGGCTGATAGCTCTCATATAAGCAAAATAGCAGCCACAAGTTTAATAGAAAGAACCAGGAAAAGAGGCTGACATGAAGAGCCTTCTTAATACCATAGATGACTCTGAAGTCAGGAGGCATGTATTTATACCCTGGGCTGCACCTACTCTGGAGCAATCAGAGCAAGACGTGGAGCAGACTTGAAATCATTCTCCAAACTACACAAAGATCCATCAACACAGGGTGACACAGATGTCGAAATAATTAAGATAAGGAATATTGTTAATAAAGAACTATGATAAATAAGTTAAGACTCTAATGGAAAAAGTAGACAACATGCTAGAAGGTAGGTAATGTAAGCAGAGATATGTGAATTCTAAGAAAGAATCAAAAGGAAGTTTCAGAAACTCAAAACCCTGTGACAGAAATGAAGAACTCCTTAAAATGTATTCATCAGTAGACTAAAACTAGCCAAAGAAAGGATAGGTGAACTTGGAGATATGTAAACCGAAATTCCCAAATTGAAATGCAAAGAGAAAAAAAAAAAAGTAATAGAACATCCAGGAACTGTGAGACAGTTTCATAAGTGTAAAATTGTTGCATTTGTTATACAAAATGAACGAACAGAGGGGATATTTAAATTAATGATGGCTGAGAAATTTCTAAGATTAGTAACAGACAACAAACTACAGATCTAGGAAGTTCAGAGAACACCAAGCAGGATAAATACAAAAATCCTACACATAGGCATATCATATTTGAGCTACAGAAAACCAAAGGCAGAGACTTGAAAGAAGTCACAGAAAAAATAAACCCACCCTGCCTTTAGAGGATAAAAGACAAGAAATATATCAGACTTCTCAACAGAAACCATTCAAACAAGATAACAATGAAGTAAAATATTTAAACCATTCAACAGAAACCATTCAAACAAGATAACAATGAAGTAAAATATTTAAAATGTTGAAAGAAAAACCTTACCAACTTACAATTCCATCTCCAAAAGAAAGTAAACTTCAGAAGTAAAAGAAAAAATGAAGACTTTTCCAGACAAACAAAAACAAGGAATTCATTGCCAGCAGACCTGCTCTGCAGGTACTATTAAAATGAATTCTTTAAGAAGGAAATGATATAGGTCATTTGTATTTATGTGAAGAAAGAGCAACCAGGGCAGCATCTGTGGCTCAAAGGAGTAGGGTGCTGGCCCCATATGCCAGAGGTGGCGGGTTCAAACCCAGCTCTGGCCAAAAACTGCAAAAAAAAGAAAAGAAAGAAAGAAAAAAATAAAAAGAAAACAAAGAGCAACCACTGGAGAATGAATAAATTAAAACAAGATAAATTATGAGAAGGGACACAAAGAAAGGAGCTTCAGGGGGGACAGGAGGAAGCCTTGCATGCTGAACAGGGAAGTCTGGAGGGCCCTTAGGGAAAAGAATATGGATATGATTAACCTAGGTAACCAATGGCCAGTAGAAAAGGACAACAATCTATGACTGATAGAAAATCACAAAGCTGCCTATTGGCACAGAGGGACCAATGAAACAGTTACAATTAAAAAAAAAAAAAAAAAAAAAGAAGAAGAAGAAATCTACACCTCTGCACTGCCTTTGCCCATCTGTATCACCTCTTCTCATTCATGAGAGGGACTCACTTCCAAGTCTCTATGGAAGTGCTCTAAACTTTCTTTGTTTTTAAATATAATTTCTCTCTGTTACTTTTGCTTTCTATTCCTGCTGCCCATGCTGATCTAGTTTTACTTTTGATTTCTACATGCTTTTGCTTTTGATTCCTATCAGCCTCAGTTGACCTATGTAGTTCAGCCAACTAATTAAAACAGGTCCCTTTTGGAAAGATATATGGAGAACACTTAAAGATCTAAAAATAGACCTACCATTCAATCCTGTAATTCCTCTACTGGGCATATACCCAGAAGGCCAAAAATCGTATCACAACAAAGATATTTGCACCAGAATATTTACTGCAGCCCTATTCACAATTGCTAAGTCATGGAAAAAACCCAAGTGCCCATCGATCCATGAATGGACTAATAAATTGTGGTATATGTATACCATGGAATATTATGCAGCCTTAAAGAAAGATGGAGACTTTACCTCCTTTGTGCTTACACGGATGGAGCTGGAACATATTCTTTTTAGTAAAGTATCCCAAGAATGGAAGAAAAAGTATCCAATGTACTCAACCCTACTATGAAACTAATTTAGGGTTTTCACATGAATGCTGTAACCCATTTGCAACCTAGGAATAGGGGGAGGGGGAAAAGGGAGGGGAGGGAGGGGGAAGGCAGGTGGAAGGAGGGGGATTGGTGAGAATACATTTGTGGTGCATCTTACAATGGTATATGTGAAACTTAGTAAATGTAGAATGTAAATGTCTCAACACAATAACTGTGAAATTGCCAGGAAGGCTATGTTAACCAGTGTGA